>JAYRBW010008663.1:0-13457 GCA_036023295.1 Invenusta paracnida
TGCATATTAGTTCCGCTCAGCCCCCCCCCCCTCCCTCTCCTGCATTGTGACCGTGCTGCTCCTTCCCTACTACTTTAACAAATATTGTGTACCTACTTATATATGTTCTTACCATATTCTCATGTTAATATTTTCGTGACAAATCGTTTTAATTGAATTATTCAATATCTAAAATTTGTTGACAAAATAATATGACCAAAAAAGGATTTCAGGAACTACTTGAATATCATTTAAAGTAAAAAATATATATACAGTAAAAAAATAATTCCATAGAACCGGATAATATTATAAGAAGCAATCCATCTTTTTCTAGTGTATAATTTCATTATATACATATAGAAATGTTCTATCACTCAAATATTGTGCATTGTTAAATTCTGAATTACTATTATTTTTACACCATTTTTTACGCGGTTTTAAAAGTAACAATAATGTAAACAGTTAATAATAATCTTAAGAAGGCGTATATTTCGTAAACTTTATTTACACAATATACTTTCTATTGAACAATTTAATCAGATGTAATTTTAATTTGATGTACATTGCTGTAGGAATATTTATAAATTAATACTAGTGACAAATATTTATATTTTCAATAATACACTCTTATAAGGTATATTTATTTGGTTCTATCTTGGTGCGATATTCTTGAATTATTGAATGTGCACTAAAAAGTTATTAAAGATATTAAAACGACACAGTCCCTAAAAATATATATTTATATTTTCTTTTTATCTATGATTTTTATCATCAATTGATTAATCGTTAATCTTTTATCTCTATATTCAAAGGATGCTTACCGCACAATTCAGGAGGAAAAGGGAAAAGAAAGACGATTTTTGTATGAGGTAATGGTTAACTGTATTCGAATTTTGTTGAATTAAATTCATAATTTAAAAGACTGGTAAAAATTCCTTCTTAAACCCAAACAAAGTCTGAATAACTTATTTAATTCATATGTTTAACCATTTTTGCTTTAATATTAACGCGCTTATATTTATGCTCATAAATGAGCATTTTATTTCTTTAAATTTTGAATAATTGATTTGAAATAAAAACAGTATTGAATTTATTAAATTATCGTGTAATGTCTATATTTCTGTTTTCGAGTGTAAGACATGCAAAAGTTTCGTGAAACTCCGCTTAGTGCATTATATTTCTATTTCCTGTGAAACATACTTTATTCGCTCATCGTTAATCTTTTAATCGTGAATATTATCAACTCTCATTTTTTTTAATTATTTCCATCATTCTTTCTATCAAAGTTATTCTTAAATCCTTTTATCATAAAGTTTTTTCATAATTAATCAATATATGCAATGTTCATCTGAAGAGTACATCAACATAAAGGAAGAGACATGTGTGACAAACAATTTTAAAGACTGTTGATGATACTTTTGATTACATGAGATTATGTCCAATGTCTCTTCTGCATTTAGATCGTTTCCAACAAAGAAGCCGAGGTGGACGTCGATAAGTGGGATTACCTGACACGCGACTGTCACTATCTCAAGAAACCCAGCTTTGATATCGATCGCTTTCTGTACAGTTTTCGTATCGTCGATGACAAAGATGGTGTGTTTCATTTTGCTCTGATGGCGCGTGAAATCTACACGGTGAACAACATGTTTCAAAATCGTCATCATCTCTATCGAATCGCTTGCCATCACAGAGTCACTGTTGTGATTGAGGTACGTAAAAAGTAGTATGAACTGGAGGTTTGCCTCTCAAATGAAGGCACCCTCACTCCATCGCCTCCCTTCAAACATTATATAAACAAGCAATAGGGGCAATACTAATTAGAGGTCATACATTTTGATTACTAATTTATATAATTGAAAATGCATACGTCTATATTCTTAGTTTTGAAATCAAATCAAATTATAAAGTAGAATAATGCAACACGTTTAAGTTGCAAATAAAAGTATACTATTGTTGGCATTCCGATCATAGAAATTAATCAATATATACAAAATATATGTAATATATGTATATATATATTATATTCATTCACGATGAGGCAATTAGGGTGCATCTTGTCTATATAATTACATGTAATGCCTAAATTATCTCATAATAATGCCAGTGTAGAATCATGATACATAGTTGCAGGTTCCCATTTCGGCGTCTCTGGTTGGCAATTGTGTAGTGAGGTGTTTACCAGCTTCAGTGTTCGGTTTTATCTCTGATCTTCTAGCAGGTGGGGCTGAGATCTGGATTTTGCTATTAGTTATCGATCCCCATGGGAGCGTGAGAAAGTTGACAACCATTTATCTTTTAGTGTTATAAGCTCACTCGAGGTCAGTACACCACTCCGAGTGTCGTTGTATCTTTCTGGAATTGATTTGCAGCTCATGGAATCTATCTGGAGAGTTAACATTAGCCATTGATGACTAGCAAGATATCAGAACCAGGTCTTTCTTACAATTCCCCTCTGAAGTCGGACAGCCGAACTATCAGACGCCAGAGAACAAGCCACCAGGTTTGACTGCCCAGTTATTTTTGTTATAATTCAACTCGGACCTGGATTAGAACCAATACTACCTTTGATACTTCAGCTCAACTCGCTATTCATTGCGCTGCACATGCTATTGGGGGACCGTAATGGCAAAGCTCGCCAAAAGCCGTGCATATTAGTAGATAGCTGTCCTAGCATATGTCTTATTATACAGTGTAGCTCTTCAGCAGTCATAATAATGTGTGAGTCGTAATGTAAACACATATTTTCGTGTTTGCTTTTCATTGTTTTTAATTGATCAAAGAATGCGGTAAATATATATTTCATTTTCAGGAAATGCTATTCGATGGCTTCCGATTCGCCGACAAGAAGTTGGGCTTGTCTCGCAAATGCATCAAAGATTCCAGCGTTAAAGAATATCTCACATTGACTGACGCCATCTTCTGGAACATTCTGGCGAGTGATGATGAAGAACTCAAAGACGCTAAGGATATCCTTCAACGGATTCTCCGTCGAGATCTGTACCATTTTGTTTCAGCCGTGGCTGTAGAGGAAAGCAATCCTACGGTATAAACACCCTCTGTTAACTATTTTAGTGTAAATCAACTACATATTAGTTCTTCCTTAGGTAATATGAAAAATTACAAAATGTGTAAATGTGTAAATTAGTGGACCTGAATGTGTCATTTCTTTCCAATGTCATTATTATAAATTTATATTGTGACCCACACACCGCGCGTTAAGATTTTTTCTCCGATATCGATTTGTAGATTTGAGCGTCTTTAGGCTTCTGAGAAGCCCTGTTATTCTTTCGTGAATTAAAACAAGGAATTATTAAAGAATTTAATCAATTTCTCAGGACCTTCTCATAATACATGTATGCATATTTTATTATTTTCAATATACAATAAATTCTACAAAGAATCACCGCCCATAAATGTTTCCTCAAAGTCTCAAGAAACTTGCCCTGAGAAAAGAACTTGTAATAAGAAAGGGAGTATGCTAGTATTGATTTACTATTAGTACAGGGTGGTATGTGCCACCAGCACCTTCATATTGGCAGTGTTTGAGGAGGTCTGGCTGTGGGTCGACATTTGTAAAAATTCCATTATTGTGCTTGTTGGAGCTTTTTTAATTTCATTAAAGAATTATGAGACAACTTGCATATATTTGGATATAATATCATATTATCGTCCACAGTAACTTCTTTCATAGTTTGACTCAACATAAGTTGATCAGAATATTTACAGATTAGGAGGAACTAGTGATCACAAAGACTTAAAATTATTAAAAACAAATCAAAATAACAAATTCCTTCATGTCAATTTTAGTTCAATTAAAGCCTTGATAAAAAAAGAAGCTTAGTTATACTTTTTTCGTTTTGCATTTTTTTAAATTTCATTTATTCACTTATTCTATACGTTATCATATAACACATAAAGCTTGCTATTTATTGTAGCTTTTATTGAGTAGCTTTAATTTTACCGTATTAAAATAATACTTTTATATTAAATACTAATTCTGAGATTAAATACATGCTAAAACAGTTTCCGTTCGAGAAACAATTCCAACATGTTGATTACACTCTGACACTGTTCTCTTTTTTTCATCAAATAGAAGCCATGAATATCTGGTCCTAAAGTACAAATTTTTAATATGTTTTAGCCAAGAGTTTATACAAGACAATTTAATTTAGATGCAAATTCATGTTCATTTAATTATAATTACAACTTCAGGCATTTCAACTCGAAAGAGAGGTCATTCTGGAGGAATTGGGCGACAAAGACGCGAAAAGCTACGCTGTGGCGATTTCCCAGTTCCACTTTGGCATGAAGGACAAGAACCCGCTGTGCCACATGCACTTCTTCAGACGAGTGGACAACGGGGATGGCTTTGAGGTCTTTAACTTCTCTAAAGAGGTCAGTTTATGTTTTTTAAACAATTTTTAAAGCGCGATGCAGCTCCAATACTATTTTGCAGTTAGAGTGTACAACACCACTTCGAGACTACAAATAGCGGATGCGCCACTGGCGATCACTCTGAAGTAATCAATAGGAGTAAACTAAAATACTTCTTCCGTTTTCTTGATTCAGAATCTTCCTAAAATGCTGCCTAATGAGCCCTACCAGGAGCGGGAGATTCGTTTCTTCTGCAAGAACCACAAACCGGTTCAATGTGGATGCTACAACAAGGTGGAGGAGTTCTGCAATGACAACGGGCTGAATCCAAAGTTTCCAAAGTGGAAGCCATAGAATGGCGAAGTCTTTTCTAGTTTAACAGACATTATTTGACCTAAAGGATGGCAAACATAAATTGTTTCTGTCGAATTCTGCATTACATGATATTTATATCAGCACAGTTGTAGATTTATTTTATCATTCATTTTAGTGATATGTGATACTTGTCTTTCTGAATAGTCAACATTTCAATTATTTAGTCCCCATATTTAAACGGTTTTGCCATTTTATATAACTTTTATAACAATGAACGTATTTTTTACTATTTTGACTAATTATAAGGAATTCAAACTATTGTATTGACTTAATGGGAAAAACAGAAAATATCTTCAAATTAAATTATTTTAAGTATATCGATTTAATTTGTTAATTTGGGTTGAAAAATTAAAGAGCATTCATTATTATCAAAATTATCTAAAAACGAATAAATCGATAAGAAACTAAATTCCATATTTAAATAAATTGAAATATTTTCTGATCGAATACACGTATGTCATTAAAATGCATGTATATATGTACAATCATGTGTTAAAAAATATTGTAATATCGGCATTTGATTGAACAAAAACATTGTTTACCCTTTTTCTCAAATAGTTGATGTGGCCTTATTTTGTAAACATCGACGTGCTTTGATTCTTTAATATTGTTTTCAGTTTTATACTCAAGTTATATCAAAGAATTTTTATTCTTTATTATTTTATTGCGAATATTTGATTTTACTCTTCTATCTACGTAAAAAGTGACCATTTCTTTCAGTCACTTTGATTATTTATTTTTGCTTCTTGTGCTAAATTTTATTTACTTTTTCTTTATTTTATTATATTCCGTTTGTTAGGACATGGATCATGTATCAGATTACATTTCAATCAATTAATTTCGTAGAACTGAATATATTATATATAGAAATTATGTTGATTCTGTACACAGACACAAAGAATTTGACTCTATTTATGTTTATATATATATCTGACAATAGATACCAATGCTATTAATGAGGCTATAAAGGACTATTACTATTTTTATTTCTTCTAACCTAGAGATTATTACGTTTGCATGTTTATTAATATATATTTACTTCAATGTCTCTACAAAATATAACCATTTTTAATGCTTAGATTCTTACTTAGATTGTTGAAAAGTTTTTACAGAACATTTTAATTTTTATCGAATTGTATTTTTTTAATATTTTTATATATTTCTTCCGCTAATGTCATCCGCGGTTTATATGTACACCACTGATTTCTTCATGATTATATATTACTTTTGATATCATTAAACAATATCGTTTTTTTCTTATGACGAATATGTATCACTCATGTGTGGGATCCTATTTGTAGGATTCAAATAGCCATTGGTGGACTTTGATTTAAACTCGATTTGTCTTTTAATGAAAGAAAGAATTCGCTTAAGTACTAATATGTAAATAAAATGTAATTTACCTTTGCAAACTATTCTAACAGGCTTTGTAAATTCAAAAGAATTCATTTCACTTTAAAGTTTAATACTGATTGGATAAGATTATAAACATGGAATATTAAACACAAGTAATTGGTTATTGAAAATATGTTTATATCAAAATGAGTAATAGACACCCTAGCCTATTAATTACAGTTTCATCAAAATTTAAACGATTTATTGCACAAATAAAAAAAAACAATTAAGAAATTCATTTTACAATTTCAAAACAAACACATTCGTTTTCTATCTATTAATATACATAGGTAGTACATACATAGTCTGATACAAGAATTTTAGAAGTAATAATCGTTAACGCTATCTACCTACCCATATATCTTGTGAATGAGGTTACCTATATTGTTTAGAATACAACAGCACTGATAGATGCTAAGTTTTGTTACAGTTTGTAAAATTTATTATTTACAATAAGTGGAATATTTTCATAGAAAAATATATAAGAACAGTTTGTTTTTGATATTTTAAACAATTATCGTATCATTTTGACATTGATAAAACTAAATTTCAAGCGAATCTTTAATTGCATCAAAAAGCAACTTGCACAGCTAGAATCTCCATAAAATCTTACGCGGCTTTAATGTTATGCTTTTCTTAACTAAAACTGCTTACATTATTATGTTGCATTGTGGCTTTATTTTTCTGTTGTTCCTCGCCTATATTAAGTTATTTAATGCTGTTAAGTATAATTATATTCAAAGCAATCAATACTCCTATATTCAGTGTGCAATATAAATAAGTATGCATTAAATGCTTGCGTGTTTTTCCATATCTGATACGCACGTAAAGTGACAGTTTTAGTGTAATTTATAACAAATATATTAGTATATACACAATTGATGAAATACATGCTTTTTAGTATTCAATGTGTCTCATTGTGTACTTCAATTGCTTCTTTAATATTGACAGACGCAATTAGTACCAGGTCTTTCGGATTAATTAAACAGTTACATCGAAACCTAAATGGAATATTTTCGTGAAAGAAGAACACAAAAAGATTTCTACAGTCCTGAAATAATTTTTGGCGCCAATATTGTTTTTTTCAACTCAGTTTTCTACCTCTATAAAGGACTTATATAAACAAAAATATCAACTTTTGAGTTTCATCAAAAATAAACCATTTGGAGTCTTTTTTATATTCGCTAACTAGACTCTATATCTTGTGGGCACCAAAATGTCTCCATATTCACTGAAGAAGTAATATATATTGTCATTGATTTTAACATTAATTAATTTACAAAATATAAGCTATTCCGCAAATAATGCGCAATTATAAAAAAATAGAATACAGGCACGTAACTAGACTTTGCATGGGCGCTATCTTCGCTTATAAGAAGCAAGCATAGAAAAGATATTATAACAGGTTAAAAATAGGTGTATATTGACTTTCAAAATATCCATAAATAGCTATTAGGTACTACTAAATTTCTACTGGCTTATTGTGTAGAATATATTTTATAGCCACGCATTATTTGTTTAAATCTGTTATAATAACTTTGATTGTACAATTTGTTTTTAGTATTTTATTCTTAAATACAACATTTTTTTATAACCGCACGATATTTCCGGCCTATATTTATACACGCATTGTTTTCAATATACGTATAATATACTTAGGCGCCTAAATAGAGATTTGTTTAGTTTCAGAAAAGGATAATTAATACATAACAGGTGTCTAACACAGGTTCTTTATAAATTCAGAAAATGAATATTATTGCGTCGCCAAAATTAGACTATAAATGTTAGATTCCGAAAGTATTCCTTATCTAATAGGAGCCTAAACACATAAATATATCACCAGATGATCTATAGCACATACAATTAGCACATTTAGCTAAATACAGACATTGTTTAACACAGAACAAATAATTTGGAACAAATTTTTAGAATCGTTCAATTAACATTAAATAGGACGGAGATCCAAAAACTGTATAAGGCTACATCGAAATAAATGCGCGTTTGTGACATAACATATCTTTATTATGAAAATAAGACATAATAAATGAGATAATGAGATAAAATTATGAGATAGAATTTGGAAGAGGAATGAAAATGTAAATTCTGAGAAATATATCCAGTTTCTGATAGATTTGGTAGGATTTCATCGCAGGCATCATCAAAATCCGATTTTATCGCAAAAAATGAGGTTGCAACATGACAACGCCAGGCCTCCTGCCTCCCATGCTACTACAGCCTTCATCCATGACCAAAACATCAGACTATTGTATCAGCCTCCCTACTCGCCAGATGTCAACCTCTGCGACTCATATATATTTCCAAGACTGCAGTAATAGCGCTTAGAACACATTTTGAATCACGTGAAGAAATTCAGCAGTTACTAGAAGATACTTTGCCTACATTTACCGCTCAGCAAATGGAGACAGCACCCCAGACAAACGTGGATAAAATACAAAAAGTCATTGACGCACAAGGTATGATTTGTTATGTCACAAAGGCGCATTAATTTCGATGTAGCCTATATAATAATAGATCATCAAAGTATAAGGTTCCTGAACTGTGATAATGAGAAGATTATGTAAATATAAACAGATTCGATAAACATACTTATTTATGCAAGCAAACAAATTTTTACATTATTATAATTGTGACTGATCGGTATATAACTCTACTTATTTTGAGAATAAGCATGACATACAGTTTAGTACAGCGTAAGTTGTATTATATGTATTACAAAACCGAGCAAATATACGCTCGGTATATACATATATATATATACATTTATATTCAAATATATTCATTCTGGAATTTATGTATTTTCTACCGTTTAAATACATATGTAATGTAAAATTGTAATGTATCAATATATTTTTATACAAATATTTATATTTATACTTTTATATTTATATTTATATTTATGCATAGTATTTATAAACACTTACAAAGATTTAGAAATTCCTATGTATTATAGGAGAAAACAAATCATAGATTGAGGAATATAGCTATTATTTGCAGGATTATTGAAAAGTTATTACAAAACATTCATTATTATTGTTATATTCAAATTATTTTTTGATTAATCGATATCAAAAGTAAATACGAAAAGTCAAAGAACAGTACGTGTATCGAATATAAAAATATGCTAAAGGTTACCTATTTTTAATTGATACTTACTTATCGGAATCATAAACCTATTCTATTTATAGAATATAAATTGAGTATTTAGTTACAAGGTGTTCCAAAATATGCACACAATAAGATATTTACGGTGTATAGCGAGAATTCCACTACTCACTTAGCTTGCAGCTGAATTAGATTATGTTATCGTTTGTCTCTGTATCTTCTCATATTATTCGTCTTCTATATTAGGATCTTCGTATTTCATTAACCATTACGTCATTGTATTTCAACTTCATCAAAAGTGCATTGATATTATCGAAAAATGTTAACAATTTTTTTTTTCTTTTAAAAACTGTTAGAAAACCACACTGAGCTTAAAAACGGTCATTTATAATTCACAATATTTAAATAAAGTAAAGAAAAGGATTCAACTGCTTAGTGAGAGTACCAAACGCGATAAGGCGAAGGGCGCGTTTCTCACAGAGGCTCGTGGCAACTCTCGAGGCCAGCTGGGAACCCGGTCTTCTCGGAGACCATCGACACGAACGGGTCTCTGGAAGAAGGTTCACTCTACGGGGACAGTGTGGCTATAGCTCCAGTGGGTCCCACATCATCACCTGTAGGCCTCGAGTAGATCAGAAGGAAGTGGCAGAAGATGACAGCAGCACTCAGTGTGCCTCAAAATGTTCAAACATTACATCCAGGACTGTTTTAAAAAAAACATGGAAGAATATTTTGTTTCTATTTGTTTCCTCTAAAATTTGGTCGCTATTATTGTTGTTAATTTAATTCCGACCATATATCAATCATATTTTAATGTTTTTAAGTGATATGTAGCAACTGTTATTTTAATCATGAAAAAATCGGCAACTTGAATTGAAATATTGATTTTTGTCGCGCCGAATTGTAGAAAAATGATTAAATCAATTTTGCGAATTAAATAGTCTTCAGTGAATTGTTTAAAGATTGCGTAAATTAATATGCTTAAATTATTCAATAAAACATTTAAATTTTAAATAGTTCGTTGTTGATAAAACTAAAAATAAGCAAGGGTGATTATAACTAATCTTGATACAAACTTATTTTCAATATCCAATTAGTGTCTAAAATGTCCATATTTATAATGTTGAACAATCAATATAAACGTTTTAGTGAAATAAATGTGTTTTAAGCTAAAGAGCCTGTTACAATAGTTTGCAGAGTTACGTCACATTTTGTTTAGCTCACTTCAATACTGACAACGGGGAGTACTGCTTTATTCTGCGTTGAAAATCTTTGTATTGAAATGGTTTTGATGTCATTTTGTGTTCAAAAGAAATAAAAAGTAAAACAATAAACATAATCTAGATAATATTAAAATAAATTCTACAAAATATCGTTGTTATACTATAGATAAAAATTATAACAATAATAATAATAAGCGTATATTTAATTATCAAAGTACATAATTAAAATCTTGTACAGGCGGTTAGAGCAAATAGACAACGTGTGAAAGTGAGAACAACTATTCACAGTGGGTGAGAACGAGGTACGTAAGGGGAATAATCTTGGTTTACGATAATTGTGACTTAGGGGGAAAAGTTTGTCAATTTAAAAATATTCTGATTTGAGTATAACTATCTACTTGCAAGTATAGCATTAACATTTTATGCTGAAAGTTGATTAGTTTGTAGATTCAAACTTTGTAAATAATATCATTATATGTTATCTTTAGTATAGAACTTGTGTTTACATGTAAGACTATAGCTTATTTAAATAAATATATAATATAATATTGCAATACCATTGCAATGATCTCGAGGGAGTATCGTAGCGAGTTTACCACAAAACGATCACTATTTCATATGCCCTGCGTATGAAGCTCTGCCAATTCTCTGTCAGTACAAGATGTTCTCAGAATACGACTGTGTTTACAATTCCATGGTTTCTCGCACAAAATAATCCCAATATGTGTTAAATTTGGAACCAGGGATCAGCATAGAGCACAGTATGAAAACTAAAGACTACGTATATATGCATACCAAATAAATTCGATAAGAATTTCCAGATTATGAAGCATTCAGAATCCGCGAACTTGACAATTTCAGCGGTAGTTGCACTCCCTTATCGACCCCGTTCTTGCTCTATAACGTCTTCTCCATATTTTCTGATGAATAGAACAGAGAGATCACCCCAGAACGCAAATTCAAAATGAGTCTGAAGAGTAACTGCCTTTAAATCTCCTTTCACAATTTCTATGCCTATAAATCTCAGATCGTCTGCGCAGACTTAAAAAATATCTCTGTATACGGTAAATTTCAGTAATCATTCAGACTAAAGATCGCTATTTTTGAGATGGAGACTAATCCTGAAATAGGGGAGAAAGTAACCGGTCTAAATTACAAAAACACTCAATAGGCCCAATTAAGATTTGTTTCCAAAACTTCAGGCAGATTATATATTGACGGCGAACATGATATAGTTATAGTTAGAGCGGTAGACTCTGGACCCGTTGGTTGTGGGTTCGAATCCCGGTCTGGTCACAATAAATATTATCGCCGAACTTCACAATTGCTTGCTCCCCGGGATCTGAGCCCCTTGATCCGACTTTGAGTGTATAATATGCAGATATTGACTTTAAATCACCATAATAATAATAATAATAATAATACAATGTCGTCTCTCGACTAACTGAATTTCTCTCACCAACAAGTAACTCTCACTCAATCTACTTTTCTCTAAAAATGACAGTTTTAACAAAGTTTCTCTTCAAAAGGAGGTGTTTCTTTTAAGCTATATTGGACGCCCTGCTCCATTGCGAGACGTACAGTCATTTCCTCGGAAGGGAGTATTTCCGCCACAGAAGAAGGGCAACACAGACAACTAGGAACAATGAAAACTCCTGATCGGGAATAATAGTAAAGAAATGCCAATGGCGTCAGAAGAATAAATATACAAATATATTCTGTAAAAACATTCCCAAAAAGTAGGTAAGAATCTAAGCGTTAAGTGTAATTAATTACTTTGTAGACACATTGATGCAAATATATTGATAAACATGTAAATGTAACAATCCATAGGTTACAAGAAATAAAAATAGTAATAGTTTTATAGCATTAATAGCTATAAAATCTGTTGACATATAGAAATAGTCAAATTCTTTGTGACTGTGTACAGAATCAACATCATTTCTGCATATAATACATTCAACTATATAAAATTAATTGATTAAAATTTAATCTGATACATGACCCATATCCTAACAAACGGAATATAATAAAACAGAAAGAAAAAGTAAACAAAATTTAGCACACAAGCAAACTTAAATAGTCTAAGTGTCTAAAAAAGTCACTTTTTACGTAGATAGAAAAGCAAAATCAAAAATTCATGACAAAATAATAAAGTATAAATACATTGACATTTCTTGGGTATAAAAGTTTTAATAAAAGCGATATTAAAGTATCAAAGCAAGTTGATGTTTCGGAAGTGAGGGCCACATCGACTATTTAACAAAAAGAGTGAATTTGTTTTATCAAATGCCAATATAACAATATTGTTAACACATGATTGTACACATACATGCATTTTAATGACATACGTGTATTCTGGCAGTACATACACTTCAAATAAATTAATTTGGTATTTTTCTGTTGCTCAAAATACAATAATTTGAATTTTTTAAAATTTGTTGAAATAGAAAAAAATACTTTCATTGTTATAAAGGTTGTATAAAAAGGCAAAAGCGTTTAAAAGTAGGACTAAATAATTGAAATATTGACTATTCAGAAAGACAAGTATCACTTATCACTAAAATGACTGATAAAATAAATCTACAACAGTGCTGATATAAATATCATGTAATGCAGAATTCGACAGAAACAATTTATGTTTGCCATCCTTTAGGTCAAATAGTGTCTGTTAAACTAGAAAAGACTTCGCCATTCTATGGCTTCCACTTTGGAAACTTTGGTGTCAGCCCGTTGTCATTGCAGAACTCCTCCACCTTGTCGTGGCATTCACATTGAACCGGTTTGTGGTTCTTGCAGAAGAAAAGAATCTCCCGTTCCTGGTAAGGCTCATTAGGCAGCATTTTAGGAAGATTCTGAGACGAGAAAACAGAAGAAGTATTTTAGTTAATTCCTATTGATTAGGTAAAGATAGTCGATATTTAATAAAACGAATTTTAATGAGAAAGAGAAAAGCCAAGACATATTGGTACATAATATTTTAAT
>JAYRBW010008674.1:0-34857 GCA_036023295.1 Invenusta paracnida
CTTTTTGCGGACGCGGACGATCGAACTGGCCCCACCAGGGGGCCCTGATGTTCCAAAATGGCGGCCGTCCGGGTGGTCTAATCGGGGTTTTGAACTGGCCTGATCTTCCTCCTTTTGCTTTTTCAGTCGCTCAAGGTTTCCTTTTTACAAGAAGAAGTAAAAGAAGGAAGCCGGACAGTGCTTTAACCAGGATTGAACGAGGAGGAAGAGGGGGGGGGAGCGGTTTGTAACATAAGAAACTCTGGGCATATGTCTCTATTGGAGAGTTGAGGAGAGTAGGAGATGGTGTGAGTCGTCGTGTAGCTGTTCATGGAGAGAAGAAGAAGCGTCCAAGAGAGACTGGACAATAGGTTTACTCGCATGAGGTCCTCCCGGATCCACACACTTTCCAACGGAGTGATGAAATTCGATTCCATCAACCACGGCCAAAGAGCAACACACCCAACACGAAGGGTGGTCTTCAACATTTTTTATCAATAAACTATAACCGACCAACTTAGCTACCGCCTCTTTATCTTAAATATCTTCCGATTCATCGTTGTTATATGAGATTTCAACGTGCGATACTCTTTCCGTTAGCTATATTCGAGTTATTTAAAATGCATCTCAGTTTCTCTCTTCTTGAGTTAATTCAATTGACCCACGACAGACAGATAATTTGAGGAATATCTTCTAGCTGCATATACATATATATTCCCTAACCCACACTCGTCTCAAATTGACTGGCCATATCCATTTTAGTCCTCTAATTTGATCCGTGATCACCTGTTGTTGTCGACTGTTCAGTGGTATTCAGGTGGAGATGGTCCCGCCCCCCGCCTTACTCATTCTCCGACGTTCAACTTCACAGTTATTTTATACTATCTACAATTATACCCCTATCTGTATATATATTAATAATCTGGATTGGTCACTATGCGGACACCTCAGCAGGATACGGCTAATTATGTTTAGTATATATAAATTAAAATTATAGGTATATATGTATATGTAGATATATATATATAAATTTTCACACAAAATGTCAAGTTAAAATGACAACATTTAATATATAAAAATCAAATCGTTAGCTTTTTTTTAGAAATTAACACCACAATGAAGGAAATATAAGGAAAAATTTGAAAGGTAATTTTTTTAGTAATTTAAAAGAAATATTGCCTAAATTTTATAAGGCACTATCTATTTATACCTCTTAATATATAAATTTTGAACAAAATTTGAATTTTGCTGTAAAGTGTATTAAACATTTTTATAAATTTAACTTACTACTAAAAGTAATTGCCCCATTTTTAGGTAGTTAAGAACTATTTAATGCATGAAGAAATTTTAAATTAAAATTTTCGTTCTGGAAATAAAATTTTAAGCAATAATTCTGATAAAATATTGTATAACTTTGACAGTCGTTTGAGAATGCGGTTAATTATATAAATATTTTATATTTAAAAACGGTATATAAAATTTGCAAATTTGCAAATTTGCAATATGGTAAATACGATAAATTTACTTATGAGTGTTTTACCTTACCGATGATTAGAGTTAGGCAGTATATATTTTAAATTTCATGAACAAAAGAATATTTCATGAATTATCAATAAATTTTATATTGATACATAATTCATTAAGTGCGTTGTTCAATAATTGTAAATAATTGTAATTGATATATTAACTAATATTCCTCTATATTTAGAATATTTTATTTTTGTTCTCGCTTGCATTTTGTGAAAATAAATATGTAGTTATCAAATCGGCGTTACTACAAAAATTTAGCTAAGAAAAAATAAAGATTTATTTTGCATAGCCTTACATTTCGTGATAATACATATAATGTTATCAGAGACAAAAAATTAACAAATTTAAATTCAACAGAGTTAAGTTGTATAAAACTTATCGTCAAAATTAAATATGTTGCATTTTAATACCTGTCTCGATTAAGTGATATTATCATGAAATATAAAACTATACCAAAAATATATTAATTATTATCTTAACAACATTTTGTAACAACACCTGTTAATAATCATAGACATAATATATATATATATGTATTTACACAAGTATATATACTAAACAAAACTTGTATGATTAAATTGGTAACAACGTTATTATAGTGTGTTTTCTGAAAATATAATTAATTTGAATAGCACATACAGTTGCACAAATATCACGAGCAAAACGACTTGATCAATATTATATATTAAATTTAGTGTATTTTTGATAAAGTGTAATACTTCAACTGATTATATGCATATAAATGAATGACTTATTAAATTATTTAATAATGCCTCAAAATAGTATATCAGCGTAGTATACATATATCCACGTTTATATTCTGCAAATACATAGGTACAAATAAATAATGAAGTAAAGAACAAAGAATTTTCGTGTAGTCCACTTCCAGCTGTGTTTAAACAGTGCTACATGTTCCGGATTTGTAGTACAATGCGTGTACCACAATGCCAAATAACACTCTACAGTGGAGAATCATTTATAGAAGAATAGAACTATATCAATACTGAAAAGATTTGATTTGAAAAATGCAAAAGGGGAAATGCAACAATATAATTCTACTAACGGCTACATTGATCAATCATTAAAAAGTCACTGATAAAATGTCATGTTAGGAATAACTTTCAATTCAAGAATTTTGCCAATCGCCGCATATTCAATTGCCAAATGCGTTTAGGGACTAATGTTGTGGCTGAACATCGCTTGTTATTAACTTTCAATTCATTTAGTATATATAATTATTAATAATTTTGTGTACTCTTAATTTAGCTTTATTCTTAATTCAATTAATCTGTTAAATGCTTTTGGGTTTGCAGGGAAATATTGCACGTATAGAATCATGAAATAAATACTAATACTAATAATAATTTTGTCATGATTAATTATGCTCGTTACTACATAATATAATCTGAGATCTATAAATTGTCCAGTTTTACTTTGTTTTAGTCTTTAAAAATGAAAATAAGCACACTAATTTTGAAATCAGTAAACTTTAATATGTAGTGCAGACTACTATAATATCATACAAAGTATTCCTCAGATAAAAAACAAATAATTTCTTAATCTATGGAGGTAAGTATACTATAGAAATTAATCAATTAATATTTCTATTGAACATTTTGTACATATTGGTCAACATATATTATTAAAAAAATTAAGTATATACATATATGTCAACTCATTTACATAGTATTATTGAAATATATATATATATATATTGTATTTTTACTTATAGTTTTTTATATCGTGGTGATTAAAAATATATAAAGAATCGATATTTTTGACTACAGACTTACTTCTTCAAATTATTTTGCTATTTTTTCAGATAGTAAATCTATGTCTATAAGTGCTATGCTAAATCAATTACATATTTTTGTAGAAAAAATATATTAAACAATTTATCAGTATAGTCTTCTTAGTTTCATTCAAATTATCAAACTTTGACAACATTATGTGCATACATATATGTAATCAAATTTAAATTAATTGTAGTTTAACTATTGTTTACAGCACACACTAAAATATCTTCCGAATTAAAAAATATTTGACTATATATATTAATATATAAGAATAAAACATTAACATTTTTAATGCTGATGAAGAATTAGAATATTTAGTTTTTGTTGAACACACACACGTAAGTAAACTTGATCCTTACATAAATCTTTTTCCCCCCGTAGCTCTCAACATTCAACACCTCTGTATGGAGCTTTTCGAGAGTTGTGTACAGGTAACAACAATTGGTCCCCAACTGGAGAGCGGTCTTACACTTACCCCATGCCCCCACCCCTTTCCTCAAACACCGCATGTTTTCACATGTTTCTGAAAATACATATGCACAAATTCAGCGAAGCATCGGCTGAACTAACCAAGCAACATGTTCATGCATTCATACCTACAAGTAATGTTATACATGGCTAATATTGTGCTGGTAATAGGAACACAAGGCACGTATATAAGGTATCGGTGGCGTGAACAGAGTAAGTCTATAATGATATCTGGTGCTGCCACAGTTTCGACCGGTATACACCTGCAGCTGGGCCCACATAGGGGAGTTAAACTGCAAGCGACCACAGGAAGGGATGTTTGAATCACCCGTTGAGTCGTCTCAGCACGCTCTAGCACGCTTCAATCCGTGTGAGCCACTACGGGAGGGCCGACGGTCTTACCTGAAGAAAGTAAAGTTGGAAGCTCGGGTTATATTATCTCATCTGTGTATATATACATTTAAAGTGTGTTGAGGATGTATTTTAGTGTATACACATCTACTTATAATACATGCGTACGTTGAGAGTTACAAAACTCTTGGAATCAGCGTGTGAAGAGATCTCACCCTCTAAATTAGGTTGTTTCTACATTCGTTATTATATATTTAGACATTTGTTCGTATATATGCATATGCGAGGAGTTACTAGAGGAGGGGAATAACCAACTGAGGATTATTTATTTATCTGTATACTTTATGCAATATGAGAATGTAAATTTTAAAATGGAATACATATTACAAAAATAATAACAATAACAGTATAACTGCACACAGGCGTATAACATCATTATAATTTGTTTATTATATAGAGTTTTATTTAAATCCATTTCTTCATTAATGTTGCTGCACATGTAGGTATGTATATATTTTGGGACTTTGTATGAGATTGAGTGAACATTATATCTATATTGAATATCAAATTCAGTTTGTTCAAAATTCAGTTTTCACGTACAAGAATAAAAAATATAATTTTTAATTTTTATGCAAGAACACCTAAAACAACATTTCTTTAGTCGTCCTGGCCTGGTTATTAGGATAATTGTAATTTTCCGTAATATACAAAGAAATATTATATTTATATGTATATATACATATATTGCTTTCCTGAAAAGATATCTTCTAATTTATGTTCATAAATGCTGCAGATTATAGTATTTGAAGAAGAAGTAAATAGTAGCGTCATTCTTATTAATTATGTAGTAACAGAAAAAATAGAAATCATTTGGTTATTAAATAAACGAATTAAAATTGACTAAATAAACGTTTATGAGGAAATAATAAACCATGTTTAAAAACATTTGGAAAGTTTACATAACATATTTAAATTGAACAACATACTTGCGAATCTGTTGTTACGATCGCTATAATAATAATAATCGGATATTAATAATTAGTATTAATATTATTTAATACATTATTTTTTTAAATGATATACCTACATACGATAGATATTTACACTTTCAAACTTTAAACAATTGAGTTATAGTTTAATACCATTAACCATATAACCAAGGATAAATTAATGATCTAAATCCTATCGTGAAAAAATTTGAAGTTGACAGAACTTTTTTGACTATAAGGAAAGCAGGTTTTACTATAGGTCTTGAACAAACTATTCTGATGATAACATATTTATGTTCTTTGAGATTTAATTGAGAATAATGGCATATATTGTCGGATATTTCACACCATATTGATATTGAAATTAATTTGCGAATTTGTATAACATATCAAAGCATTTTAATGAAAAATCATTGTCTTCGGTGGGTACACGTTATTCATTTAAGGTATATAACGTATATTCAATTCAAAACAACTCGGCGAAATTACAAGAGAAATGTTACGTTCTTTAAATTGATGGACAATGGAAAAGTTATGTGCAAGAGACGAAAATGGGTATAACTATACATAATATGATGCTTGATAATAATAATAATGAATAATATTGATAATAATAATTGATTAACTCAAACCATATGATAACGTTTATCTAATTTGATTGCTATAAAACTTCTGAACTTGTCAGGGAAGCTACAAATGATTATATGCTCCGGATATCATAAGAGTTTTATTATATATATTATCAACATTGTAAATAAATTTGATTGCATAACTATTTGACAATTTATAATTATACATTTCATTTTTATAAATCAGGGAACTATAACCTTACTTATTTTTATTCATTATTAAAAATGTGTGCAAAATAAACGAAAAAATATTTAGCTTTCTTACTAAGTTAGATTTATTAATATATTCATGATTAAGATTATTTAATATTTCTCATTAATTGTGAGGCATATTTTCGTATAAAAATCAATAAAAACTAATTACAGTAAACGAAATATTTATTATTTAAATAAAAAATGATAGAAATAGTGTCAAAAGTTTTAAATATTAATTTAAATTGTTCATTTTGACATTTTTTATTATTTCACAATAAATTTTTACTTATGCTATGTTCATTACTTGTACATTTATGTATGAAAAATATTATATCCGAAAAATGTTGAAAAACATTTTTATAATTAACACCGGCAATTGCCTTGTGTGCACACCATGACAGGCGGGTTTTAGAAGTGGAGTAAGAGGCAGAAATGGGGAATTAGAATTCTCCGAGAGGAAATTATCAACAGCTACACAGTAATATAGACTCTACAAACCGGGCACAATCATGCGCAATATCTATCTATCTAGATGGCTACCTTTATATGTGTACGCCGCATTATAATTAAACACTGGTCCAACCATATAGACAACAACCCCAGGCAACGTACATCGGCCCAGGGTAGAGTAGGCGAAAGTGACCAGCGTGGTCTGCAGCTAGACACTCCATGTGGTCGGGAGGTGCGCACTAGTCGAAGATGCATTGGACCGATCGTCAACAGTAACCTCCCCTTCTTGATTCTCGGACGCGGGGAATGTTGAACCATTAAAGTGGTAGCGGCCCTCCTCGACCTTTGTATGTAGTCCAGCACTCATGGAGACTCGCCGGTACGGCACTACTTTGGCCAGTTCCTCCCTGCGTGACCCCCAACCGAGCTGAACATGCCGCAATGGACTGTCAATCAATTGCAATACACAACGCAAAATAAAGAGTATCGCATTAGTTTTTTGCAAGTTTTCTCTTCTAACAAGAAAGTTAATCGCACTGCTGTTAACCGTATATAATGGAAATTGAAAAGGCAGCAGTATAAAATAATTTTCCTCATGAATGAACAACCGTCTGGAAAAATTGCCTTTCGAATGTCGAACCAATTTTGCGCGCTGCTGTAATCTTGGTAATCCATTTCCATGATGAGGTAACTGTGCACTGTGTGAAGCGCATGTTGGAGAAGTAATCTTGCCTAATATAGTTGGCTTACCTTTAAGTTTTCCTATACTCTCTACTCTTTCAACCAGGTTATTATATTCTTTAGTTAGATTCGCATCTAACTTGAGCAAATTGATTAGGAAAAATAAGCATCAAACGAAATATAAATTCTTGCACATAAATCTATAACATTTCAGTACCTAATTATTACCAAATTAATTGACGTGTAAATGGTTCTTGATGTACATAAAAGCTTTATTATTCCATTCAAGATAATTGGGATATAAAATATTATAATGCAGTAAGTTCGCCCTTCAACAAGTTAAAGTTAAAATATAGCAGTCTATATACTTGTATTGATGAATCCCCATATTTTTTATTTGAAATCATTAATGAATCTTAATTAGACCCCTTTTGTTAAAAACGCGTACAGCTATAATTATTAAGTTTTCTATATAGACTATTGAAAATATACCAATTCAAAATTATCACGGTATCCGAATAAATACTTATAAATCATAATTAACCATACTTAAGAAACACTATATTTTTTACTAATATAGAAAGTACATACATATACATGAAAGACAAAACATATATAAACTATAAATGTAGTCATTCTGTTACAGATATTGGTTTATACTTGCGTATGTGTAAATTATATAATTTGTAAATATATATTATTTATGAAGTTAAAAAGGTGAAAGAACTCGTACCATCAGTATATCATTAAAACTTTTAAACATGATAGAGTCATAAATAAATATAACTAAACAACACGAAATATTAGTAACATAAAACAGTTCTTTTTATGCTGCTTTTTTAGACATTACACTCATAATTAAGTTATAATTCAGAAATATATTTTGAATAATAAATGGTTTTCTACAAAGAATCTAGAGCAAGCGACTAGAACCCTCACTCTAAAAAAGAGATGACTAAAACATTTACATATTACTAACTCGGTAGAAGGTGGCAGTAGTTTTTAATTGAAAGGATAGTAGCTTATATAAAAATATATCATTTTGGACATGGTTTATAATCATTACCTATTCAGATACTAAATAGCATCTTATTAGCTAAAAAAGAAAGACAACTTTTTTACTTGTTTTACAAAAAAACATGCGAAACAAAATTTGTCTTAACAGTAATTTTATTAACATAATTCAATATTAATATTTTTTGAAGAGGCACGCAAGACCTTTTTAATACATAAAAATGGCGGACATAAATACAATTGCCGGTTTTGTTTTTTAAACCTTTTAAGATAGAGTGAGGGTTCTTGTCACTCGCTCTAGATTCTTTGGTCTTCAATTAAAATGATATCAAATTTATTGACAATTATAATTGAAAATATATTGACGTTTTCTAGGTGAAATTTACAATGTTTGCTTTAATTAATTAATTGTGTAGCGTGTTTCATAGTATATAAATAATAGTAAAATTCCGGTAATTGTGAACATTTCAAAGAATAAATTATGCATCAGTATATTATACAATATATGAAAATTTATATATACAATATATAATGTTTATTTATGTATATATTTACAATATAAAGGATACGCTGGGTTTAAAAAAAAAATTATTATCAGAGTTTTAAAATTTTATTATATCATGTCTTTAAAACAAAAAGGCTGAACATTTTTATCGAGAACCATTGTCAATTATTTCAGTCTTCATATGTATATAGATTTGAGCTCAGATTTAGTTTTTATAAAATTCACAAAACCAACCGGAAGTTTTAAAAATGTAGAAAGAAAAATAAATGAATAACTTCATACGCATTGTTTATACAAACGGAAGAAAAAATAGAGTTTGATGTTATTTAATTTAATTGTGCAACATTACAAAATATACAGATATTCTAAAAAATGGTAAACATGCGGAGCTATATATATGATCGTTTCTATAATATAACATTCTTTTCCAGTTTCCCTGAGCACAATAACTAGATATATAGTGTTTTGTATAAAGTATATTTAAAGAATTTTAGCATCAACGTTTTGCTGATAAAAATAGTATATGTCATCAAAATATAAAAGTAATTTTTGTTTAATTCACTTGAATAAAATTAAATTTTAGTCACCATTATAGAATAAATTTATTTATAATAGTATATTATCAGTAATAAAATAGTCTTCTGCTTATTTATAAACCTAAAAAGCGATTAAATAAGCTATTATTTATAATTTGTCAAAATATTCAAGACAAAATTAAAATGACATATTTTTAATTTAAAAATGATGTCAATAAGAACATTTTATTACAAAGAATGCTGTATTTGTAAGTTTGAGGATTCTTATAGCATTTTTTATTTAAAATTTGTACTTGAATAATGTATGAAAAGATCTCAAACAAAATATTCCGTAGTGTAACTGTAAATGTTTTCTTAATTAGGTCGTTATTTAATTAATCAGTATAAATAAACAAGAGAAAATGGTTAACCGCTGGACACAAAATTTCATCTTATAAATGATAATAATATTTATTCAACATTATTCCCCCAAAATATCATTAATTCTATAAAAATTTACGAAAAGGTGTTAAGAAACAGAATATATGCTATGTTGATATCCGCAGAAGAATAAATTTGAAATAATTATTTTTATAAATGATAGATGTTTGAATATATATACTACTAGTAATGATTTAAATAGTATAATATTATCATCATCATTAAGGCTTATCTGGGGGCGACGTAGCATTAATATTATATTTAATAATAATTTAGGCCATATTGATATAATAAAAATGAAGTTAGAAAACTGATAGCCATATAATCAAATTTTTTATATTGTCTGTATTTAACAATAAAATAAAACAAGGAATCATTTTAGAGGAATATGTAACAGTTTAAAGTCTTATTAAAATGTATCAGTTTCAATTACTGATATTTCTATAGATTTTTAATTCATATTAATTCCATTTAGTCAAAATTATTATACTGTTTTTAATTATTGGAAAATATATAATTTTTTAATAATGCTTAGATATTTTTATGTCTATGTATGTCTATGCACAGTAGCAGTCGATTACTTGAGTAGTTTGTTTTATTTTTATTCTCTAGAAACGAATATTAAGTTATTTTTAATTTAGTTTGCTGTTTTAAGAGTTTAAGAGGAATTTATTTCAAATACAAAAGAAATCATTAAAATAAAATTTTAGAAATTAATAGTAAAATATAAAACACAGTACTCTTTATACTTATAAATTAAACATCAAAACTACAAACCAGGCTATAAACGTTTATATTTTATATATTAGTAATGCGCAGAATAGTAAGATATATTTTGTTAGTAAGTAATAGAATACAGTGTATATATTTTTATAAAATAGTAACAAATTATTTTGGAATAAAATGGATTTTATTGTATTAAAAATATCTTAAGCTATATGCATGGTTTACAATACATAAATATGAATATATAATATAAGTTTGTTTGAGTTTTTATTATTTTACAAACGCGCAAGAGTATCGTAAGTCAATTAAATTACATATATAATTGCTTACACAAAATGTATAAATTTCTACCTATTACAAAAGTTGTAAAATTATTATATTGAGTTATAAAAAAATAAAAAAATCTATATATTATCTAGCATAATATTTGTAAAATGTTCTATACATTCTATAAAATACATTTTTTTGCTTAAAAATAACATATACTTATCAACTTGTCAATATTCTTATTGACATTGACTCAGCTATAATATTAATGTTTTGTTATATTAAATATATGTACATTGTATTTACGTTCTACATCTACACCATTCTGCTTAAAAATATTGTATTAAAACTGGTTTATTTGAGCTTAAATACACTTCATGATATTCTATATTACTTGCTAGTAATACACAAATGTTACTCAATATAAATTACGACAAGCTTCGTTAATTTAGAGTTCAAGGCAAATTGTACAAGTTATAGAAAAGTACAAATATAATAAGTAGAGTACAAAATACAACACCTAAAACTTCGATTAGATCTGTGTAAACTCGTTCATAATCCGTTTTGCTTCTATGATGGAAGTTAACCAGCATTCATTAAAGGGATATGCTTCAGGTCTGTAAAGTAAATATTTAAAATTTGAAATTTAAAAATTAATTATTAGTTACATTTACTGATACTATGAATTATCATATCAAACTTAAAAAAAATAATTTATTAATAAAGTAGGGCATTTATGTCATATGTATATGTGCAAATTAAAATAATATTTACGAAGATATCAAAATTATTAAATATTAACATAATAGTTACTGAATATTTTAATTGTTTGCAAACGAGAAAAATCTTTACTTTTTAAGCGAGAGAGGCAATCATTATTTTAGAACTTTTCTACTTGAAATACAAAGTGAAAGCCAGAAAGAATACCATAGTTAGAAATTATCTAATATATACACAAGTTTTAAGATATAATAGAAAATTAGAGCTACACATTTTTAAATATTAATCATTTTAAACTAATTAATGAGTTTATGATTGAACAACTATATTTTACATCCTTAAAACTTGTTACTAACTATGTTAATAAATATATAAATATGTATATAACACAAATTAAAAGAGTCTTTGAAACAGTTAATACATTAAACAAAGGTATATAGTACAGGCCCGTAGAAAGATTTTAAAGGCAGGGGGGGGCATAATGTTGAAGGGGTGCCATAGGGAATTAGGGTGGATTTGAGTGCTCAAAAACCTTTACTGAAATCGGCCACTCCCAAACAATTGCCAAATAGGCAGACAAACAAGATTCTTCACTGTATCACATGTAAACAAGTATCAAACATAATAAATCAAATAAAAGAAGTACAATTCAAATTTCTAAAGTTTCCGACAGCAAAAATTCAGATTGGCAATAGATCAATTAGCTCTTGTTAATATTGGTAATAAGTAATAGTACATAATAAAAACACAATCATAATATATAAATAGTTGACCAAAATTGCTTAAATATTAATTGCATATGATAAAGTGAATGCAGGCAGTAATTAGGTAAAAATGTTATTCTCAACCGACACAGAAAATGTTTATTTTCTGTGTATTTTGATTTATTATAGAATTTTAGAGCAACATGAAAGGGCCACTCGCCCACTGCCCCCCCCCCCCCACTTCTATGTAGTACACTAAAAGCAATGTTAAGTTTGTTCGAAAGGTAAAGTTACTTAAATTAACTCAGAATAAACTCTGCTCGTATGTATTTATCCTCTTCTGAGAAATTAATCATTTGAGAGTATAATTGCATCTATAAAACAATCATACTTACAGTAAAACTTCTTTTTATAATAGTCTTGGAAGGACTTTTGAATTTAAGTATGTGTTTCGTTGTGTTCGTAAAAGAAATCCAATATAACATAAATAATTTCGTTGCATAACTTAACATTATTGTTAGTAAATTAATTGTGGTTAGAAATCGATAGCGTAGACGTTAATATCTTATTATAGAGTGTACTAATATGTTAAAAGATTAGAAGAAAAGTATTATAATAAATTGAAAAATAGATAGAAGTTTGTTCGAAAATGTAGATGAACCAATAAAGTAATTGGAACAATTATATATTTTCTAATTACATGATATAATACTAAATTGCCACAATATAATTACCTACTTGTTAATTACCATCATCATTACACACTAACATACATATAATTATTGTGTATTCTTAAGCCTGTGTTACCTGTGGTGTGCCCTATAATATAACAATCGTAAATATTCTAGAATGTAAAAGAAGAGTTGAAGCAATCGCTGCATATCTATGTAGACAGGCAGCACTTTGAAACTAATGAGGCAGACATACATAAACTACAGACTTTAAAGTGGAGTTATAGAATTGTTACTAGAATTGAAGTAAGGCTAATGACGTATATTATGGCAGTTAATGTTTGATACAATTACAGAAAATAGAGAATCTCTCCTAGATATATAGAAAGTATCAGTAAATTTCAAAAATGTATTTCGTAATAATCAATAGATAATAGTAAACTGGTACTAATATCTATTAATAATTTTTTTAATATAAAAAATGATCTGAAATAATTATATCGAAGAAGTATTGACAAGTATTAAATTTAGAAAGAAAGTACAATTACAACTATCATTTTTAATAAAGCAATATAAATTAATACGAAGTATTAACGTAACAGGTAGGTACAATTATACACATATCTACTTTTATTATGTGTTCAAAATGCCAATATCATTTCTTAAAAAGAAAATATTAATTAATATATTTTGCAAATATATAGATATATATATTTATTTAGTTTATAAAACAAAATTGGAAAATTTATTCCAATTTGAATGTATTAAATATATGTAATTTTATATACTAATGGATATATATGTATATAATTTATATATATGTACTAAAAATTATAATTTTATATATTAGTCAAAGGGTAACAACATTTCTTTTACAAAAACGTTTGAACTTTTGAACTTTAAATGTTAATAAAACTATAGTATGTATACAAAAATTAGTTATGTCTATGAACATTTATTTATATCTTACAATCTTAAGTTTAAAATAAATAATATTTAGTAAATACATAGTATATAAATATAATATTGTAATATAATAATAATTCACAAACAGAAAGGAGTAAAGCTGTTGCGCAGTATGTATTCTAGTTTGACATATGTTATGTAAACATTTTAAAGTGCAAAATAAATTAACTTACTTGTGCTTCAATCTGTTTCCTTCTAAAAAATAATACACTTCTATAGGTCTCTCCTGAAAAACACAAATATGCTTTTATTTAATATTATTAATGTATAACATTGTTGTTAAATAAGTTATCAAATATAATAATTAAATTATACTCACTAAATTATAATAACAGTATCTCTATTATATCACAATAATTTCTTTACCAATAAGAAGGCAGTAAAAACAATCAAGATAATTATTAGGATCGTATTTTAATTATCAAATTTACCAGTTACCAATTACAAATTCTCATTAGCTATCTGTTACGATTTAATTTAAGCGATTTAACCTCAATATTTGATTAGTATTTTATGACAAATGATACGTACCAAACACAGGAGTCCAATCCCTCCAGACCTCATCCAAATACTTTTAATCGCTTGTCACTTGGGCTCACGACCGAATACTTATAATCGCATTCCAGTTGGCGCCACAACCAACTATCTTCAACCCCCGACAACTTCTGATTCTTTCACAACTGACTCTTCTCCATGGAGATTTCAAAATTCAAATCAAATTCAATCAAACAACGTCACACCAGAATTGGCCACTGGCTAAACTTTTACAAACGTTTATTAAACCAAAATATATTTTACTCAACAGATATTTACTCAACCAAATAATTTAATCAATACTCGTACTAAATGACGCATCAGTAGCACAAATTAATAAACGTATCATTTTCATTACATATCTGTGGGAACAATATTTTACATTTCGAAAAATAACTAATTTTTATATTGATCCAGTATGTATCTAAAACCGGGATATGAATAAAACGTGAGCAACTCAAATTAATTATGCCCGTATATATCTATCGACCGATTTATGCATTATGTAAATAAAAGTTATCTAAATATAGCAAACATTCAATTAAAATTGGAAACAAATATTTTAAATTAGTAACATTTTAGATTAGCATGTATGTTTTAGTCAATAAATGAATTGTTTAAAATGTTAATAGCAATAGCAGACATAATTTAAGTATCATTTTTATATCTGATGAAGTTATAATAATATTAATATCTTGATAGAATACATTTTTTTATAAAAGCATAATATAATAAAATAAATATATTTTAAGCAGCTACTAAACAGAAAGATTAGTGCTTTATGTTTTAGTCAATACATGAATTGTTTAAAATGTTAATAGCAATATCAGACATAATTTAAGTATCATTTTTATATCTGATGAAGTTATAATAATATTAATATCTTGATAGAATACATTTCTCTATAAAAGCATAATATAATAAAATAAATATATTTTAAGCAGCTACTAAACAAAAAGATTAGTGCTATTGTCAGCCTTAGAATTAATATAATAGGAGTATCGACTTGTGCAGCTATTTTAAAAATAATAATTAAAAGAAAAGTGAAATCCACAATATAGATATTTCGTTCGTACATGTACCCTTCAGTTGTAAACATGTTCATGTAAACATTTCTTCATGTTTGCGTCTCACATGTATCTTATTATCTTATAGTATTTTATAACTTTACGTAAATGAGCAAACGGCGGGCTGTGATTGGTTAGCATCATTTTTATTATTTTTCTTTGCTACCTAATGGTAGATTAGGCGAAGATCGGTCTTCAATAACACACCTTTTTATATTAAAAACTCCTATAAACGTAATACAGAATCTGCCTTAATGTAAAAAAATAGAAATATATATCCTAGCTGTGTGATATAATTTTTTTTATGAAATATATAAATAGTTATACTTAAACATAAATTATCTATGCATGTATACTATGTTAATGTTTTTGATAAGCTCTCCAATAAACATCCCTCTCCAATAATAGTTCCCTAAAATATTCGCTAAAAAATTAAACGTCCCAGAGCATTTATTTATAAATTAAGTTAGTTTATATTTAAAATAACTTTATGTATTCGGTAGTACTTGTGGTAAAATCATCCGTTCATATATTTCTATTTAGTACAAATAAGGCTTCGTAAGTTAAAGTGATTTAAAGTAAGCCATGATATGTCTATTGAAGATAAGAATTATTATTTTTTTGTCGAGATTGATTTTATTTACAAGTTAATTTTTTAGAAATTAATTATATGCAGAAATATTACTTTATTTTGTAATTGAATATATCTTCGGACTATAGGACACTGGAGTTCTCCTCATTCACAGTCTTGTAAAACTTTTTATTCTAAAATCATTTTAATAGTTGTTTGTGTTGTTGAAAGCAGATTACATGTTTGAAATTTCTTTTTGCTTTTTCATTTTAACAGTGTTTGTGTAAGTTGTTTCTGACTAATCTTTATAATTAATTTTGCATGTAAATGTTTTTCTGAGTAATTGTCTTCAATTGGATAGATAAGAAATGCAACATTCGAACCAGATATTGCAATGAGTTAAAATATAATAATTAACCTGTCAATTGCTGCGTTAGACTTTTAATTAATGATATTAGAAGTATACCTAAAAACAAACACACATTACAATAAGATGAAAATTTACGCAGGTATTGTATAACGGGTGATGCACTACAAGCTTATAAATATTTGAAATATTAAATTATAAAAGTTAATAAAAGATATACACTGATATTGTGATTAATTTATACTATTTTATAGTTGTAAATTAGTGTATTAATAATAAGTTTATGACTTTTCTATAAAGAAAACTGGCTCATTAAAATATTAACATAAATCAAAAGTTAAACTTTTGAAATATTTTCAAAACTAGTTTTCCATTTCATTATCTCTTAAAATATATATATTTTTTATGATAACCTATGAGTAATTTCTACGAAAATTTACAAAAGAATGATATCTTTATTTTAAAACTTTTCCTGAACTCCTCTATACATAATACAGTACCAATCGAAACCCACTTCAGGAGTGTGTTTATGGAGAATAAACGTAAAGAAGACGGATGCAGAATGACGAGGGATCGGTTTCCTGCGAGTTCGGATGAAGAAGTGAACCTGGAACACGTGTTGTGTGTCGTAGAGGTTGTCCTGACTGTCCTTGTGAGAACAGATGTATCGCCATCGTCCGTCCAGACTCCAGTAGTGCTACATACGGCAAATGGCAGTGTAAGAAAAAAACAGAAAACATTCTGTTTAGATAAACGCGGTCACCTATCGGATTAGCGTATAGGTAGTTAATATGGTGAAAATTAAGTAAGGTCATTGACATGTAATGCATTATATTATTGATGTTTGTTTTGTTTTATAATAATTCACACTATTTTAAAATATTTCCAGTCTATCATGCATATCATATTTATAAAATACTTAATTATTAAATGAATAACTGTACTCCCACAATACATTATGGTTTTCTGTTATGTGATATTCTTGCACTGTGTAATATCTCATTCGCTATATTAATCTAAATTTATCTCATTTTTATTTTACTTGCCTCCTAAATGATGATATTATCACAAAATATAAGTATTTTTACTTCACTACACTTCCCATCAAATCAATTTTTTCTTTTTAAATAAAATTGAATTTCATAGCATCATCGAATTAAAATATACACAGCTAAATGGATGAATTACTAGTAAAATTGTATATATGTAGAAACTATTAACAAACTGTTAAAAGTGAATTTTATATTGAAAGTTGTTTTTTATTGAAAATTCTTGGAGTAGACTGACTAAAAATTTCATTTTGTGTTTAAATCTATTCTGCATAAAGTATATAAAGCTTATTTTCTTACGAAAATTACTTCTAAAAATGTTAAATTGTTATTTTTATGTTTTAGAAAAAATTATTGCAATTGCAATATAATACATATTTGTCAAAGCAATCTAAATCGTTCTACCTTGAATTTGATTTAATTATTATTTGAGATTGTACTATTATATATATATTTTAAAAATTATCATAATAAAGCGTTAATATATATTAGTGTACTATATACAGGGTGAGCCAAAAATCACGCAGTATGGCCAAAAAGACAATATGTGATAACTAATGTATTACAATCAAGTATATTTGCAAGTAGGTATACTTACAGTATAAAAAGTAAATCACGTTTTTAGAACAATGACGGTATATCTAAAAAGAGAAACCAGTTAAAATTAAACTGGAAATTTCAAGAAAAGATTAATCGGTTACAAATTACAACGTGTGAGTCTGGTTTTTGTGTATGCTAAAAACAATGTATATCTTATCAATCAGCTGCTAATATTTTTAATGATGAACATCCGGATAGGCCACCTATCAAGGATACTACAATAAGTATACCTGTTCACAAATATACTTGATTGTAATACATTAGTTATCATATATTGTCTTTTTGCCCATACTGCGTGACTTTTGGCCCACCCTGTATATATATACAATGTTTAAACAATATTTTACAAATTTGTACAATAAGTTTGGGTAATACTCAAATACTCAATGAAATGTTTTGTTACTAAATCAATAAAAATGGTAGGTACCGATTTTCTAATCAATTAATTTAAATAAATCGAATTTTAATGCTTACTGTGGTATAATTAATCTAAGATGAAGTTATTTGTATTCAAGTAATGTCGTTCTGGGGTACCTACCTAGGTATATAGATTATAGAACTATGAGATTAACTGGCTTGGATATTCTTTCATTCAAACTAGGCATAAGCAGAGTCACTTATTTGACATGGAATATACGCAGAATAGGTATCATATCGACGGGAGTAGGTCCTATCGATTATTTCGCTTTTCTCTCTCTCTCTCTCTCTACTATTCTATTCTCCTCATGACCAATGAATAACGAGATCGTGAAAAGGGAAGGTAAAAATAATATATAAGTATTACAAGCAAGTCTTATATATCATGCTTAGGTACTGTGATATGAAAGGGTTTTGTTTTTCTCATGCCAAAGTGTTAAAATATCAAATTATTTTTAAATCAATATTCATTATTTTATTTTATTACTAATCGAATCATAATGTATATATACGTGCTGCATACCAGGATGCAATACAGATTACAAAAACAACAGAAAATAAAACCATTCAAGTATTTACATTTCCCAAGGATGAAATGTATTTCAATAAATAGTTAAAAGGCCATTTCCTTGCAAAAATTGAACACTTACCGATAATCCTCGAGTCGGTGGCAAACACTTTAGCGATGATGACTTTGATTTATACAACCGAGTGATTCAAATAAATGAAGAAAGAAGGTACACCAAGATTGGAAAAAATCATATCTCCAACCCAATGCTATCCCAACAATATTCCCATCTTTGCCCGTATATCTAACGTCACCAACAACACCCTGACCCTCCACATCAACTGCGCACGAGAGATGTGGAAGAGAGAATTATCGTATTCAAGAATTCACTAACCAATTTTGCATCCAGGATGAAATTGATTCTCTTTATTCTATTCTCAATAAACTCCCAAATATCACTATGCCAAAGGATTGGATTTATGTCAACACTTACATTGTGTTAATAACCAACACAAATCATAACATATGACTGAGCTTATAACCATTATTCTTGAAGCTTGTAAATCATTCTCCGATACATCATCTGCTGGTTATCCAGAAGGTTGTTTATGTTTTGCTGATCACTTCTCGTTCAAATTAAGCCACTATCGATAACTGCCATGAAAGTTACTCACTGATTATAACCTTCATTATTGAACAGTTACAACCGTTACAATTATCAAAGTTTGCTCAGCGATATTCTAGTACACGCAATACATTATCCTTTTATGATAAATAACATGCTCATCTCTTTATCGTAAATGTTTAGACTTTTTTATTTTAACTACGGTTTTTCGAAGTCGTCAACTTTTCCAAGGAATGACCGAAGAAACGAACGGCATCAATTTAAACTAGTACATACATGCGGACACGTACATCACTTCCTTTGCTCGCTCTCAAAAGAGTAACGATTTTTTGTAGTTTTGTATTCTATGTTATTTATATTATTAATTATAGTGTTTTAATTAAATAACTCTAAAGGCGTGTATATGCGATTGAAAGTTTGTCATTATCTTATATTGAATTTAGGTGATGAAACACCCAAAATTGTGTAAAAAAAACGTATTTATTTCCAAAATAGATGTATTATTCAATATAGTAACCCCATCATGCACTCATGTATAGGGTACTTTAAGCTATCTTGTAGTTCTACAATATCCCTGATGTCGTTATAATCATATTGCTTATTTCGACAATATTTTTTATTGGATATATGCTGTGTTATAATTATATAATACCTATGTTATCTCCATAGAAATAGATTAACTATAATATTTATTTCAAGTATATTTAAATCTATTTATGTTAACTCATACTTTAATATTATAGTACAATCAATTATTTGATCTCAATAATTATAATCGATATATATATATATATATATATTTACATTTAATAATATTAGTTAATATTTAATTAATTAGTTCATAATATCCTATTTAAATTGGCTTATTAGTTGTTTTTTATGGAGTCAATATAATTTATTTTGCCCTTCTACTCACTCCCATTTTTATGGTTCTGCCGGGCAGACAATAAATCGATCTATATAATATTTATGACCCTTAAACAATTATATGAAAGCTTAAACAACTAATAACAAATTATGTATCCACTTCAATGTTATTTTTGTATAATTGAAATATCAAATACTTTGTTAGTTTATTTATTTACTAGTTAAAGAAAGCATATAATATATTTTAAATAAATTGTAATCGTACATTTTATTAATTTGTACAATAATAATTTCTATAATGTATACCTACTTTCCATTTCGTTATGGCTGCAAAGTCGTTTAAAAGAATGTACGACATTTCTTAAAAACAAAATAATAATTGTTTATTGACACATTTTACATTATCTTCATATCTCAAAATAAAAAGGACATTTAGTCAACTGTACACTTTTGCAGTTGAAATTATTTTGTTTTTAATAAAATATGATCAGATTATTTTTCAAAGCAGAATTATTCTGTAAAAAATAGAGCTACAGTATTATAGAACAAACGAAAATTGGAAATGTATTTCTGAAACTTAAAGAAAGCAGTGTATTTAAAAGTTTAACAAATACTAAAATGAAACATTTAGTCGATTAAATGAACATTAAAACAAACATTTGGAATTAACTTTAAAAGGAAGAAAATGTTTACAAAATACAAAAGGTAGCCAACAAACAATGTTTTTAATATATATATATATTCTTTGTAGTTCTCATTTGTGCTTTAAAACCTTTTATACTAATCTATGTATAAGTAGTCAAAGTTGGAGCAGTAATTATGACAGAATCTTGATTTAAGTGATATAAAACAGTATTTTAATATTTGACAAGTATAACATCATAAATAAAAAAATAAAAAAAACATGTGACATCATAAAATGAGTGGAGCATAAAATAGGCATGGAAGCGTGTTTTCTAAAAAGAACATGTACATGACAAATGTATTTATAAAATAAAGTATTACCTAGAATGTATGATTACAGCATAATGCGTTTTTTATATTTATAATGAAACATGTATTTCATAAATATGAAAGCTAAGTTAGAATATAGAAATAAATAAAGTGGAGAGGCTTTGAATATGAAGATTATATGACTTATGTAGTAGCAAAAGTAGATGAGCTATAAGTTGAATAGAGGCCATACATATGGTGCTTGATAGGAATTCTCACTGAAGGAATTTATAAATTTGTAAGGTTGTCACTACGTTGCGAGAGTCTCGGCACGTAAAGAAAAATGTTACGTGCCTATATGCATTTGTATATGAATTTGTAATCATATTTCGGGTAATTTCTAGTGTAAACGTACGTTATACATAGTCACCTATATAAGTAAATATACAGATAATCCGAGTAATAAATGCAATCGATAAGCGGGAACTTTTAAAACTGCAGCGTGAACCACATTTTAAGGAGAGGCGTAGCCTAGTGGATAAGACGCACGCTTGCCTTCAATTTTAAAAGTTGCATAAAGTTTGCACAAGTGATTTTAATTGACAAAATCAGTTTTTGTTATTATCGATTGCTTACTTTTAAGCCTATGATGACTAGTTAGTAAATTTATTAAGATATTTGTAAGATTTAGATTGAAATCATAGTCTAATCTTTAAGAATATTTTAGTTTGCGTCATCTTTAAGATAGGTATGGAATTCTCTGGGATAATAATGAAACTTTTAGGAAAATCATTGAAATCTCAGTATACATATTTGAGCAATGTGTATTATAGCATTGGCTTACGTATATATAGTATAGAGCATATATTTAGAGTATAGTATATGACAATCAAATGTCATTAATTTAAGTCACAAATAAGCGGTGATCAATTTTTAACGATTCCACCAATTCCGTCAGTGGGAGGCCCCAATTAATGTTTTGCCTCTATACTCGTTATATCTCCGTGAGAGCCTTGCGAACTCAGTCTTTGAATCAGGCGTAACTCTCGTCTAAATGAAGTTGGGACATGACGATCATTTGTTCTGCTGTTCCCTTCGGCTTAGAAGCACTATCGTTCCACAGAGGATTGTTTATCCCATAGCCCGAAGAATCCTGGATCTGAAGACCCTGACCATCTTGATTGGTTGTCAGATAGAGGCCGTGTTTCGTTGAGACTACCCGACCTTGCCTATCGATTAGGGGTCGAAAGAGATTATCAATGCTACAAATCATTGTCATTACTGGTTGCACACTACTGAGTTTGTTGAAAAGGAATCGTTGGTTGAGAAATTATAAAGTACATACATTACTTTTCTAGTCACCAATATAAATATGCCACATAAAAAATCAATATATTTATAGCTGTGTACTGCTTACTATCCTATAATAATAGATGTTTATATTTTTACATCATTATCTGTATTAATTGAAGTATATCATAATCCTTAGTTCAAGTATATCAAAAGTAAAATGTTTCGCTACAAAACTAAACTGTGCACAAATTGTTAAATGACAATTTTTACTTAGTATTCATTTTCATGTTTCTTTAAAAACATAAAGTTATGGGGGTTAAACTTCTCCACATTAAACACTAATAATTCAATTATACAGTCACACTGAATCCCATATTCATAGATTTAAAATAGGGAATACATCTCTTATCAAGTTCCACAACTGCGTTTTCTATTTTTATATATACACCCGAGAATAAATAATATTGGCGCTTCTCTTCTAGTAATATTATTTTGTAATTAGCTCCAAATGTAATCCTCTAAATTTAATTTAATAATAATAAATAATGTTATCTTCATTTTTCATAGAATTTTCTCTAACATAGTATTCACTAATATATTTAAAGCAGCTAATTCTCGTTAAATCAGCCTTTTCATTGAGCGTTTTCCAAATGTGGAATCATTAAGAGCGTTTTTTTAGCAAGAATTCAAACCTTTTGGAACGAACAATTTTTCATCGCTGATTAATTCAAAGTGGAGCATCAAAGCGAAAGATATATGTTAAAGTAAATCGATGTAGACTACAGATTTTAAATCAATCGGTAAATACATTTCATAAATGATGAAAGTAAATATAATCTATGCAAATATGAATTTCTTTAAAACTCAGACTAACAATTTTATTGCTATAATATAAATTCAAATTTATTTTCGCAGTTAGATTTGCCGACAAGGACAGAGGCGTGACCTACTTAATTTATATGGTTACGCTGAACGATTCCAACTTTTAAAATGAACGTTTCCTAAAGAGCGACAACGGAAACGTTAACGTTTCTATTTTTAGAAAACACTCATTGTTTCCGAAAATTTGATTTGTCAGTAAAATAATGATTTTTGTAGCTGACGATGACAACTTACAGCATTCGTTGTCTGCGGCGATAAGACCGGAGAAGGAAGACAGCGAGGAGAAGAAAAATGAGGAAGCCCATCACAATTCCGATTATAATAAACATAGTTGATTCACTTTTTGGCTACAAATAGAGTTGGGATGCGTGTGGAGAGGTAAGAGAGAAGTGTTGATTACAATCTTGGTTTCATAAGACTACTGCATCAGCTCAGGCATTTGTTTTACTCCACATGGAGTGATTGGTTACATATTTAAACTAGCAAATCATGTAATAAAGTAAATCAATATGATAAAAGTCTATATTTCTTTTAAAAATTCAATTCGCAAGTTAACTATTATAGTAAGATAGAGAATGTCGAATATTAAAATTCAAATTTTAATTTCTTCAAAATTTTACTAATTTACTTTATGAAATTGGATCAAAATGTAGTTTGATCCAAAACAAATTGCAATATCATTTACTCTACTTCTTTTAGCTTTTTTAGACTATAGTAAAGACCTGTCCTCTTAAGAACATATCAAAAGTTTAGCAAGGGTAAATGGGCCAAAAAACAATGTACTACGTAATAGTAATGATCGTCCAAACATATTCGAAATGGTGCCTTGATCCATGTTGACACTTCATGCTATAAATGATGCCATTCGATATTTTCAACTTGTTATTTGTATGTTGTTATTTGTAACTGGTTTACTTATTAGGTAATAATTGCTATTTGCCATTTGTTGCTCGCTAATTACAACTTGCAATCTATTTGTTATAATGTGAAATATATCAATGTTAGAATTTGAAGGTTCAATATGCCTTGTTGAATTGTTATAATTTCTGTGTGATACTAATTTAAAATTAGAATAAAATAAAATTAGTAAACATCATATTGTTTTTACTCAAAAAATGTTGCGTAATTAAAAAAAATGTAATTGTCTAGTAACTTATAATCTGATCATCTAAAATAATGCAGCAATTCTACCTTTACAACTTTTTTGTTAATTGGCTTCAGATCTCCCAGGTAAACAGTTGTTGGTAGAATACTGTTCACCCAATTAACACCCTTGCTAAATATAACCTTCATGACGTCATACGGGTCCAACTGGTGACCTTCGATTTCCACTTCAATGTTGATCGATGTGATATCTTTGCTGAAAATGTGATTGGTTTAAAAATATGAATCGAAAAATAATAACAAATCTATATTAAAAAAGAGTAAAGGTGAAAGATTAGCGATAACAATTATTTGCAATTATTATAATATTATAAAATTAAATTAAAAATAAGAACAATTTTATATGGAATTAAATTTAAAAATACGCTTAGAATATATTTGCCACATAATATAAAACAGAAGGCAGAGAGTAAATAATTTAATTTGAAGACTCGTTGAAATAAATACACTTGTTCCTACATACCTGTATTAAACATTGAACATACAATTTATGCACATTATATATCATATATATGCTTGCTATATAAAATAATTATTCTTGAAATTAAACGAATACATAATTCTACTGATCATTTATCCAGCCAACGTAAACTTAGTTAAAATACATAGAGCCTCTACAGCTGTTTATAACTTACAATGTTATTTATTCAAAATTAATTGAACGGTTAAATTGTTAATATCATTCATAATAAATTAACATAATAACACTTAGAATGCAAGATTTATATCGATATCAAGAGACGTTATTATTATTTAAATAGTTAAAAGGCCTCATTTGGCATTTGATAGGATAGATATGACGGTTATTCGGGCAGCTAATTGATAAGCCGCTTTCACTGATAAAATATTTGTATAATGTTCCTGTCAAACATTTAATAATATCTGAATAAGATATACATGAATCAGTTAATATTTTTGATTCTAAAAGCAGTTGTATCTCCCCTTTACAAGTTTTTATAACAGCGTTTTTAGTTGACTTATTAGATTCAATCATTGATAGCATGCATTGATTTTACATAAAATGTGTAAGCTTTGGACAACACATCAATTTTTGTTTTAAATAATATACAGTTTGGTGCCATGCGTCTGTATTACAAAGATTGGCAAGTTCCCTCATGGTTGTTATTGATTTATTTCTAAGTTATTGTTACAGCAATGTGGTGGTTATATTAGGAACGAAAGTCAATATTCAAATGTGTCACAAATGAACGGCTTACCCATCGGGAGTCTGTCTAATTTCAGTCTTCAAGTTGACCAAGACCTGACTGACAAAGCTGACGATGTATCGGGAGTCTCGTGCCCACTTGCTGAACAGCTCGACAAGTAATGTATTTAGGTCCTGAAGCTGCAGTCTTGTCAGTTTACCGTGAAGATTTAGGGGAGGACCTGAATAGCAAAGGGCCAAATAGAACGATATTCAGGAGCCACAATCATGAGTAGCCAAGCAAAATTGTTAGCTACAAATGCGTGTCAATGCTGTCATAAATTAGAGGATTATAAGCTCAGAACATTGTTCCTAAATTGAAGATGTAAACTATCTTTTCGTCATATTTATTGTCATAAAATCATATTCTTATTAATCAGAAATGTGTTTCATTACAGTATACCAATTCATGCATGTCCATGAAAAGGGACTCATTTGGCCCGAACTCACGTGGAATGTAAAATGGTGCCTTTGAGGTTGATGTCCCTTGCTGAGAGGTCCAAGACCTTGTGGCTTTAAGACAAAGGAGTAAAGGGAGAATAAAACGTAGCATTTAATATCAGCAAACCTTAAACTGAGCAAATGAACAAAGAAACCTTTAAAACATTTAAAATGGTCGATATTTGAATTGAGCGAATTTTAAACTGGCAGAACTTTGAACTAAACGAAATATAAATGAAGCTTACATGTTTTAATGTATACTATACATATCTATACAATATATATATAAATGGAGCGAACATTAATTGAGTGAAAAAGTAATTAACAAGTCTAAGGAAATACATTTCAAATTCATTTAATTTGCCAGGAAAAAAAAGTCTTGTTATCTGGCCCAGTTATTGATAGTGAAGATGAATTTCCTTCTTTTATAAAGACTATTATTTTGCACAGTTTATAGATCGTCTAATAAAAACCTATGCACACTGAACGCAGCGCGGCGCGGCGCGGCGCGTCGAATTAGCAATCTACACCGAACGCGTCACAGTGCAGCAAAAATCGATACACTCTCTGCAGAAAATATACATATAAACAGAAAAGAAGGAGGACAGTATACTGAGTCAGTGAGCCATGGTTAATATTGATTTTTGACGCGCGTAAAGTTGAGAATTGTCATCATTGATTTCTGACGCACAGCGCCGTGCTGCTTTCGGTGTGTGCATTGTCCCATAAGATTTAATGCTTTAAAACTTTTTTACACGCTGCTATTTTTCTAGACTTTGGACCCAGTATGTAACCATAACAACGTTTAAAAGAATATGTAGGAGTTTCAAGAAACTAATATGTAAGCAACTTCATAACTAAAACAAAATCGTTTTTTTTTATTTTTAATTGCGAACTAACAGCTAAAAATGTGGTTGATAGTTTAACTTCAGAGAGCACTGCGCAATGCAATATCGTTAATCCTAGTCTGTACATTTCGTTAAACAAAACATACCAAAGTATAACCAATAATTGTATTGTCTTTTATAAAATAATTACAAGCTGGAATATTAAACATTTACTTATTACCGGTTATATTTTAATATTTACAAATCTCAACTGTTTTTGTAAGAAAATATAGCGACTAGAATACCCTTGAAAATATAGACGAGCAGTTTTGTAGTGTTCACTTATCAATAAGTTCCCAAAATATATACCAGGTATTCTTTTCAATATAGTATATTATATTATATTCAAAACAAAACAGCTATGAAGCCTAAATATTTGACTAAAATTCACGTTGCAAGTTCTGTCAGCTGTAAATCGATCCATTTCTATCAGCTGTAATGCAAGCTACGTCAATGCCAATGTGTACTCGGCTATTAATTATGGAAGAGTATTTAGAAACTTGTTTATTGAGTCTATGTATGCATTTTCACGCATAGCACTAAAGTCGAAAATTACATATTATTCAAAGACTATATAATAAGTGGCTACCGAAATATTGTTAACAATGACGAAGATAACATCAGGTAGACATAGTGCATTTAAGATTGACAGATCTTGAAGTTGAACTAGTTGAATCAGAGGTGATATTTAGTTCGATAAGTTCATTGAATATATATTCTGCTAGCTATAGGTACCCTAGAGCATATATTTATATCACATTAAAAGTCACATTTATTACAAGAATATAAGGAAAGCCATTTGCTGGGTAAGATTTATTATATTTCTAAATACCTGAACACCATTACAACTTGGCAATATAACGTTCACATCCAGAATTTGAATTAAAAATTTAACCGATTAGGCAATCATGATTTTTACCGAAAATAGATATACTATTTTATGACATCTCTTCTTCTACAAAAAATAAGTAAACACGCGTCTTTTTTTGTACAACTTTAAACTTAGACATGCATGACTAAATAGGAAGTTTATCGAAACGTATATATAATTTCCTTACATACAATGTTTGATACTTACTGGAATTACAATAAATCTTCCGGTTAATTAACTGTCGTCATACGTTTTGGAAGACTACTTAAAAACGATAGAATGTGAGGTAAATTTCACTGATTTAAAAATTATTAATTAATGCGTACATATTATATTGTTTTGTCAAAAGTCTGAAAATAATGGCGAAATGAGTCTGGAACAAAGACGTTTAAATATATTGTCTAGACTAGACACGATAATAGAAAGAGAAACAAAAAATATATAATTCTTCGGTTGACATCTCAGCCAATCAAAATCGACTATATTTTATGGAAATTTGGTAGGCAAAAGGAAGCGTACACAAACTATAAGGCAAAATTATGCATATTTTTTATAAAATCGCGGTCATCGACAAACTTTTATTATTATTTAAGTTATACTCCTATAATTTACATATGTTATAGCTGACATTCTGACGCACGTGTCTATAGTTTTAATTTTCATATCAGTATTTTATATCAGGTACCTTTTCCCGTTTGAAAATCGACCGTTTATACTATGAAAGATAGTAAACTTATTTATTTTTTGACCACGAAACAAAAAATTGATTCGAACCGAAATTACAGATATTTCGGCGCGTGTCTAGTCTAGGTAGTATATTTAAACGTCTTTGGTCTGGAAATATATACCTACACTTAGTAGCCGTTTAAAAAATATAGTCATATCACTAATTATAAGCGAGCTATTGATTTATGGATTTGTAATATAATACAGCTAATGATTTTCATTATGAGATTACTCATATATTACTCAGTGATGGATAGAGAATGTGAGTATTTTTTAAACTTATAAACAAGAAACTGCATGTCAGTTCCAGTATTACTTATAGCAAAGTTTTAACGTTTGGAACTAATGCAATAGGTATCGACTTGTTATATATTTTAAAATTAAAAATGTAATTAATGTTTTTGATTTTATTCATGTTAAAAGTACAATAAATGTAGTATACAAGTTTTGCCAAATTTGTAGTGCTGCAAAATTCACGGTGAACTGTGTAATTAATCTCTATTATGAGTACTCAACTGCAGATGCTGTCCATTTCTTTTCCGTTAATTTGTAGAAATCGTGTGTTCTTTTGTTTTTCTTATCGCAACGAAAATAAATGTGTTTACTTCCTCTTTTTTTCTTGAAGAATTCAATCAACGATATTTCCACAATTTCTCTACATTTAAAGGTCTCATTTTTATGAATCTCATCACGATACCACTTTCTTTTGTATTAATACATACCACATTTATATTAATTTATAGGGGACGAATAATAGATATGTTATCGATTATTTTGCTAAAATTCTCAATAGAGAAATCAATTTTGAAAGTCTTGTACGCCTCATTTACATCTGAAACTTGCTTTGTCTTTGATATCATGGACTCAACAATTTTTCCAAATAGTAACAGAAGGGAATAATGAATGTACACTGAAGATGTTTGTCCTCAATGCGTACGGTGCTTGAATTTCAATGGGGTGTATGAAAAACATTGACACACACATATTCTACTACTACTATTTAAAAAAATGTATTTTGTTCACTAAAATTTTTTGAGTAGGTACATACATAATCGTATTGAGTATTAATGTTATATTTTTCTAAAAGTAGTTAACATTCGGATCAATTTATCGATTAAAAAATATAAAATATACACTTTTAAACATTTTACCTAAAGAAGTATTTTGTAAGGGCGTAGAATATGCTTCTGTTGAAGTAATTACACCTGATTTCGATGTTGTTGGTTCCATTGTGGTCGTAGCTGGTTCCAAAGTGGTCGTAGTTGGTTCCATTGTGGTCGTAGCTGGTTCCAAAGTGGTCGTAGCTGGTTCCAAAGTGGTCGTAGCTGGTTCCAAAGTGGTCGTAGCTGGTTCCAATGTGGTCGTAACTGGTTCCATAGTGGTCGTAGCTGGTTCCATTGTTGTCGTTGTTGGTTCCATTGTGATCGTTGTTGGTTCCATTGTGGTCGTTGTTGGTTCTGGTGTGGTGGTTGTTGGTTCTGATGTACTTGTACTATGTAATATGGGTTCAGTACAATTTTTGTTAGCGTTCGTCCATTCTAGAAGAAAATTGGAAAATCGATTAAACCATATTTTACTGTAGATAAAAATGCTCAGTAGCATGCAGAGGGTTATTTTCACAGAAATCACGACTCCCCTATTTTCTCTCCTCTGTTACACATGGAGCACGGCCACGGTGTTGTTTATTCGATAGTTGCTTTCGTGACATTCAGATTAATTCTCAAAACACATTAATCTGAATACTTACATCAAATTTCTACCAAATTAATGATTAGTCTTAATCAAAAATATATTTAACCAACAGCTTAATGTTCTTAAAATAAATATTATAAACATAACTATGTTTTCTACACTGACAATATGAACATGTTGACTACTGAGTGACCCAGGATAATATTTCATTCATACTAATCTATGTATCTTGGTTTAATTTTGAGAGCTTAACAGTTGCTATAGAACTTGATATAAAATATACGACTGAAAATGTACAATATCAAAAACAATGCTACTTGATCAAAACATATTTTAACAAAAAATTAACATAATTTTAACCATAACACGTACACACTGGGGATTCTGGCTTTAAAAGTCGTTTACGATATCTACTAAAAAAACCTTGAATATCGCAAGTTTTACAATATATTTCCTATCGATCAAATTTTACAAATAACCTTTTACCCTCGATAAGATTTCTCGATGTGGTCACGTTTTAAACAAAACTTCCATTTCAGACATGTATTGTATTCATTTAAATGCAGGTATCTTACACGGCCATCTTCTATTTTGTGTGATCTTTAATTGAACACCTTTCAAGTAGCTTAGGTGACCTATTAATCTACGGTGAATAATTCATAAATACATAAATCATAAATCATCCTTTAGTTACCAATTGTTAGCCGCCCAGTTATCTATTCAAGTTAAACGATTACCTGGAAGACATATTTTCTGTCCATCAGTAGAACACGTGTAGTGACCTTGATCATCGTCTGTGGCAACGCAGTAATCTGTGCAGTTTGGACCATAGAATCGGGGATCACACCAAACTTTGAATTCGTAGGTCACTCTAAAACCCAAAAATTATGTTTTTATCATCTGCTACTGATTGATTTCTGCCATTGTTATATTAAAAAGTTGAATGCGTCAGTTAATTTTTCTAAAATGTTAATTTTCAACAGTGGAGAGATGGTGATGTGACCTTGGTAAACAAATACCGTTTATATAAAAAAATGAAATCTTTAAATTTAAAATCAATTGAAATTCTTTTATTTTTAGGTTTCTTAATAAAAATAAATTATTGTTTATAAGATAGTAAACTCACAGATATTGTATTCTACATAATACATCAAACATTAATGTATAGTACAATATCTATGAGTACACTATACTATTTGTGATATACTCCTATTTATTCGAGCAAAAAAATAAGTTACTCTAAAGAAAGATTTCTGAAATTTTTACAAAACATTTTTAAGTTAATTTTTTCTTAAAAGGTTTTATTTTTTATTTATTTTTCGATGGAATGTGTTACAAAGCATCCTCGTTTACTTATATGCCAAGTTTCAAAACTCTACTTCACCACGAAGTTTGAAAACTATAGACCATAGATATTTAATTGTTTATATATACTACTATTTTAACTTGTTAGTAAACTAGTTAAATATCTATGTATTCACAATATTTATATTAATATTTAAATAAAATATAATGCAATCATAACTATTTAAATATTAATATAAATATTTATGTTATATATAATTATATATTTATTATAATATATAAAACAATTCAGAAATAATAAAGTAAATTTAATCATAAATGAAAAGATAAAGTACGGAACAAATGTTGCACATATAATTAAGAAAAGTATAAATATAAAATGGTGGCTTTATTCTACAAATGTATTTTTTATCAATACGGAGAGCTGAACAACGATCTGTTTCGACCTTGCTGGGGCACTTCAGCAGCACACACCATTCGTAATTCTGCAATATACAATAGCAGCATGCCACTAAATTATTTCAAATGTATGTATCTTAGAAGACCAAATTTGCATATAACTCCTAAATACCAAGTTGTAGTTGACAATAAACAAACAAACAAACAAACAAACAAACAAACAAACAAACAAACAAACAAACAAACAAACAAACAAATGCACTGAACTCACTATAAGCTAGTACCAGTCTCTATTAGCGCTTCGAAACAGCGCATTGTTCAGTTCTCCCCATAATGCAGTAGCAGTAACAGTAACATAGTAACAGTTGTAGTTTGACATCAACAATTTTTATTTTATTTTCTAAGTTAATCTAGTATTCTTAATTATTTCATAAAATCCATCATTTTATATTAAGGAGCAATTTAATACTTTTTTCAAAGTTACCACCTTGGTTTCTATGTCACTAATTTACTCCAAATGCACAGAGAGATCTATCAATCAATAATTTATATCGATTGCCTCACGTGACTGTTTTGTAGGGTGGATTGGAAAGCGTCCTCTCCTGGTACTGAGCCGACATTTCCGAAGTTCCAGGTCGGGTGCGTGGTTGATTGGGGTCGTTGTCAAAGTGTGTGTCCAAATCGAAGATGATATTGACCGGATTCAAGACCCGCTGATAGATGTTCATTAGAAATCCACCAGTGGGCTAAATTCACAAAAAGCTAAATTATTAGATGAAGTGACTCTCAAGACTTTAGAATTAAAGTAGATTGGGAATATATTATTATGTAAGTTTTGTTAACTTCGTAAATTGTATAAATCATAAACTCAGTAGTGTATACGGCTGCTGCTTTATTTAGCATGCAGTGCGTTTTTAATTTTGAAAACAATTAGGGTGAGGTGATAAAAAAAACAATAGTCGAGTTTTTTTACTACAACTCCGGTTTAAAACCTTTGTCGAAATGACTCCGACTAAGAGTCTGGTTTTTTACCTTGATCGCAGAAAACCTGACTAAAGGTACAGATTTTATATGGTGTGATCAAAAGAAGTTTTCTTAGATCACCGTTTTTAAATATAAACAAGTTGTTTAATTCAACAATATGAGACCGAGTCACATAGCACACCAATCAGGGAGCCTTATAGACTGTTTAAATTGGTGAACTATATACCTACCTACAAATAACATTTTATGTTATAACAAAATGTTATAAAGTAAACATGCTAATAAGCTTATTTAAATGTTATTAATTTTACTAAATTTGTTATCATTAAATAGCACTCCTTTTATACTTTAAAGAAATTGTAATTTTAAATAATATCGAATTAATCAAAACTATTAAAATCGCAATAGTTAAACAAAAACTAGGGGGTTCCCCTAGTCGCAAATTATGTACCTTGAGTCAGATAAAAAACCACAATCTCGGACGTGGTCGAGGTGTTTTAACCCGCGACTTATTTTGATCACATCAAAAAAAAATAGACTAGAGAGTTTTCGACCATGGTCGTGGTAAAAAAACATCCGACCAGCTTTGATCACCTCACCCTTCGTTTCGTAATGCTTGCATGATTGTTTTTTTGTTATTTATGTGCAGACGATATATCTTAATACGATATTACAAATGCATGTAAATACATTTCAATTTGACTCAGAATCTGTTATTGTTGTACATGGAATTTATATTATTCGGGAAAATTGGTTCCCTTAACATTAATATTACGCATTAATTTTGCATTAAGCTCTTTTTGGAAAAGCTATGTTCTATTTTTAGCTGCGATATAATACTCTTGTACCTTTGACGTCAATTGAATTTGAAGGTACCAGTTATACCATTTGAAGTTATGTTCGTTAGTACCAAACAGTGATAGTTACTGCAATACAGCTTTATATACTCAGTGTCCACTAATATGATATACATTACAAAATGAATGAGCCTATAAATTCATCTTCAACCTTCGCAGACATCCACATTTATTCGTAATTACTCAGACACGCAGATTATTTTGAATATGAGGGAGTTATTTCCAATCTTTACATTTGGGAGGCGCAAAAATAGTTTTACCTATTTAATTAAATATTTAAATACTTTATTTTTAGTAGTGTATGCTTAAATATATTTCAAAATTTCCAGCCCCTTGCATATAGTTTATAAATTGTCCATAATGTTTTGGTTTTAATTAAAAAAGCGAGTATCTAAATCTAAAATAATGCAATTTCATTTCTATATTGTTAAGATTTTTATTGTGACTAATAAACAAGGCAGTGATAAAGACAAAATATAATCCTTATATCATATTATTCGTAATCAATTAATCATATAATCGTATATTTATGTTTTAAACCCTTTTACTTTCTTTTTGTTTTGTGTGTTTTCATTAAATATTTCATTATTTTATTTCATTTTATATTAAGGTTAATGTCTTTTTCTTCCATTGACAGATATTAAAATGGGAAATGTTCAGAAAAACATTGAGAGAAAAAGGTAATTTGTCAATATTATTTTTAGAATATTTTTTAGTATTGAACTAATCTAGCCCTATACATACCGTGGACGGGTCAGGGGGGGGGGCGATTTGGCTACCTCCTCTATTTTCTCTGGCATTTGTTATATCATTGTAATTGTATTATTTTTAGGATACTTAATAAAATAAAATAATTGCTTAGATAATGTACTGTATGTAATATTTGTAATGAAGTTACAAATTTTTGTAACTTTTTAATTAATTTTAATTTTTCTTTAAATACTTTTTTTCAATGGAATCTGTTACAAAAGTTCTCGATTTTCTATATACAAGTTTCAATACTATACTCAGCCAAGA
>JAYRBW010008675.1:0-13457 GCA_036023295.1 Invenusta paracnida
TATTAAAAAAAGCAAAAATGTACTATAGAATAATAAAAACAAGGGATTAAAAAATAAAATATTAGCTTAGTAGTGAAATTTAAAGGAAATTTGAAATTTCAAGGAGCGTGGACACCCTGAAGTTTATAACACAGGTACTAGTGAAGACATTAACTGAAATTTAAACAGTTATCATACGCTATATAGAACAAAAGAAGAGGTACATGTATCAACTATATGTTTTAAGTTGATATAGAGATAAAGTGAGGCAAGGAAACATTATGCGCAGATAACGAACCAACTGATTGGAGACATCCGAATGATCCTCACGCGTCATTCCCTCTCCGATGGCAGATTTCATGAGACGAGAGAGAGATGGAAGCACGTTGACTGGTGGGTAAATCTGATGAAGGGAAACATGGGGGTAATACTGGTCAGTTTAGGCAGTAGTGGTAGTCATAATGGCATATAGATGGGAGAGGGGTCATTACTTACATATACTTGTTGAGAGTTTCATAAAATAAATCCAGTGGATCTATTCATAAGAGTAGATATATTCGTTTTCAGAATCGATAACACTGTACAAATAGATTAATTTCAACTGGTACAAAATAATTAACCTTTCCACTGTTAAAATTAAACCTTAACGGTTCAAAACTGGAATTTAGGAGATTATTGTAGATGACATATTAGAGTATATTAAATGTCAAAAACAATAATTCATTACACATAACAGATGGTATTTAACACATGAATTGTATTTCTTAATAATTTATATATGTACTGTATCAAACAGAAACAAAGAATTATGAATATATCTAATAATAGACACATTTACAAATATAATATATGCTGAATAATAAAGAAAAATAACCTGTGTTTTGACTAATAACTGCAACAGTGATAATTGTGCAAGTACATAGATAAATTGCTAGAATATATACATATAATACCATTATAATTTACGCACTACCGTGTTAAAAGCGCAACATAATATATAGTGCCTGAAGTATGCACTTTGTACCCAAGCGTAATGCGATTAAATAAACAGGTTGAAACAAATGTTTGCGATAACCGATTCTGAAACAAGACATCATATATCACAAAATGCAGTTATCGAATGTTAAAATGCTGTGGTATATATAGTTTTCTAAAAGTGTAATCGCTATTTCTTTTAGCCAGGAATATGAAACTTTTGGAGTGAACGATTTTTTGTCACTTTTTAATTTAAAGTGGTAAACGAAAAATATGTTTTTATAAACATTTCATAAACGAAGAATGTAAATATTATTCATGAAAATAGCTTACTTTAAAACCAAACTAACCATTTTATCAATATATAAATTCAAATTTATTTTCGCGCTTCAATTTAGACTAGGACAGAATCGGGAATTAGATAAGTGATTTATTTACTTTCTATGGTTACGCTGAACGATTCCGACTTTTGGACTGATCGTTTCTTAAAGAGCGACATCAGAATCGTTAAAGTTTCCACTTTTGGAAAACGATCATATTATTATATGTGGCTACTGCTAGGTTATATAGATGCAGCTCTATTACAATACACATTACAATATAACAAAATATGACTCATAGAGGCAGCATGAATATTAGATAGTAAGAAAGTTAAATCAATAACTGAATATTAAGTAACTATGTAGTTGAGTTTACCTGTCGATTGTGAAGCTGTCGGTCAACGTAAATCTGACCCTCGGTAATGTAGCCAGTCAAATCGGGGATGGGATGCGTAATATCATCGTTAGGCATAGTGAGAATGGGAATCTGAGTGATTGAACCATTGCGTCCCTCTACTCGGCCCGCTCTTTCGTAGATGGTGGCCAGATCCGTGTACATGTAGCCGGGGAAACCACGGCGTCCGGGAACTTCCTCACGTGCAGCGGAAACCTGCACAAAAATGAAAAATATTAAATGTTCAAACTAATGTATACATAAAATACAAGTTAAACTGGAGTATTCGTAGAGTATGTGCTGTCAAAGGCAAAAAATATATATATCGCAGTATCAATATATAATGTCTCTATTATTAAACAATTGTATATTTATCGTAGGCTAAGGCATAAGAATTAAACCTTGTTTCCAATTATACTTAACAATATACATGTGTATAATATTATATCTACTACAAAAGCCGTAGAACAAATAATAAGGTTTTAAAGGTCGCAAATTATAAGGTATCAACCGATACAACTAAATATAAGTACATACAAATTCAAAATTTGCTTTAATTTTTAAAAAGGCAAAGTATTTCTGTTTTGTTCGAATTATCAACTATTTCATGTTGTCGACGAAAACGTGCAGTTTCTTTGGCGAGTTTGTCAATTGCGGTTTTATAGTTGCAGTATGCACCTTGGTCTAAAGAGTTAACTCTAGTATGTCTAAATGCACCAGTTTAACTTGTATTATTTTTTGCTTCATAATACTTTATGATAAAGGTGAAACGTTGCAAAATCTATTCTATACATTGGAACAAAATGACTATATTTCATTATTAGTAAAACTTTAAGGGAAATAAAATTTTCATTTTTTTGGAAAATTGAAATGATACTAAAAAATGACTAACAGTCGCTAACGTCGAATTTAATAAAGTTTGCATCCAACATAAGTTGTTGTCTAAACATATGAGAAATCACAAATAACCACATACCTCACGTAAAGCTTCAGCATAAGAACTCATGTCAGTCAAAATGACAAGCACGTGCTTTTCACATTGATAAGCAAGATATTCAGCAGTAGTAAGAGCAATTCGAGGAGTAATTATTCGTTCAATTCTGCAAGTTAAAAAATAAAAACAAATTACAGAAAAATCAAACGAAGTTTAACTTATATCTATCCATGTCTTACGTAGGATCATTGGCAAGGTTAAGGAAAAGACAGACGTTTTCCATGGATCCATGTTCTTTGAAATCTTGCATGAAGAAACGGGCAGTTTCCATATTAACCTGTTGATCAGAAATATAAAAATATTAGTAGACATTATCAAATTAGAGAAATTTTATAATCGATTGTCACAGGTCCCTTTAAGTTTAAGCATAAAAATATTTCATCTAAAATAATTAATAATAATTGGAAGAAAACATACACCCATAGCAGCAAATACAATGGCGAAATTGTCCTGGTGGCTATCCATAACACTTTTGGTTGGAAGCTTTACAAGTCCAGCTTGTCGGCAAATCTGAGCAGCAATCTCATTGTGAGGCAATCCTGAGGCTGAGAAAATGGGAATTTTCTGACCACGGGCAATACTATTCATTACATCAATACTAGAAATACCAGTCTGGATCATTTCTTCTGGGTAAATACGAGACCAGGGGTTAATAGGTTGACCCTGAATATCCAGATAATCTTCAGCCATGATTGTTGGACCACCATCTTTAGGCTTTCCTGAGCCATTGAAGATTCGACCAAGCATATCTTCAGAGACTGGAGTTTTCAGAATATCCCCAGTGAACTCACAAGTTGTGTGTTTAGCATCAATGCCACTGGTACCCTCAAATACTTGTACAACAGCACGAGAACCGCTGACTTCAAGTACCTGACCACTTCGAATAGTACCATCAGCTAAAGTCAGCTTGACAATTTCAGCAAACTTGGGGAACTTAACATCATCCAGAATTACTAGAGGGCCATTCACACCGGACACAGTCTTATATGCTGAAATGAGAGAAATAAGTATTAAAATCAATCCGAATTTTGGGTCAATTTTTTTTATACCAATAAATATATATTGGTCAACAATATATTTTAATGTCAATAACATAGATTTAACATAAAAAATGAACCTATTAATATTTGGTGAGTGTCATGATGTTCATATACAACATAGAAATTTTAAAAAAAATAGAAAAAATGTAATCATTTTTTACCCTTATAGCATAAAAAGTATACTGAAACGAAAAATAAATTATATAAGACTTTGTGATGATAAATTTTTCCAATTTTCAATCACACGATTCAGCATTTGCGCCAAGCTTAACCTGCATGTTGCCACATTTTTGTGATATTTTCATGGTCGATATTGTTCATACTTTGAAATGCATCCAGCTGAAAAAGTTGTTGTTTACTAGATTTGTTCAAGAAAAAGTAAATGTCAATGAGGATATCATCCACTTTGGGGAGAGCCAATGCAACACATTTGGCTGTGTGGTGAATAATTGAGCAAGGCAAGCTGCCAAGTAAACCTGTTCATGTTTGCTTTTAAAAAATTCAGACTCCTTTTTTGTGACCAATCATCACATTGGTGCTGTCCATTCCAAGAGACAAACAGTGTATGTACTCATGGAATATCATACTTTTTGAATTCAGACTTAATCAAATTCAACTTGTAAAATTATTAATAATCATCATACATGTATATTACATAGCCCTAAGCATATTCCTTGTACTAAAATATCATAAAAGTATGCTTTTAAACATCACAAGTTATTAAACTCCTTCAAAATCAACACACAAAGCAGACTATTTAGTTTTTACACCACAACTTCCAGCACTACTGTCAGGTACTGCTTATTCCACTGGTCATTGCAGCTGTCTTTTACAATACTGAAGGGTTAAGATACCTCTTCAAAAGTAAAATTGAAGTGCATTTTAGAAAATAAGTGAAGGAATTTCACCTTCAGTTACCCCAGATGTACTCATACCACATGAGCAATAAGATTATTAATTTTGAAGGGCATTTTGTTCACAAGCACCTAGCAATTATATCTATATAAAAATTGAGATTTGTTATGCATTCTAGTCTGATTTATAAGCAGTCAAAATGAGGCCTATTCTTCTTAGCATTAATTACTAGAGCTGGTAGCATATTTCAGGCTAATTGCTGATGCTACCACATCATATAATTGTGTACAGCTATAAATTAAACGAAAATACAACATAAATCAAACATTTATAATAAGAATAAAAATATGAAACGAAAATGCAAAAGAAAACAGTAGTCACGTCATTATAACTTGTTATCATATTGTGACTTTTTTCTGGTCTGAAGTAAAAAAATTGTATGTAAAACTTAAGTGTTATTGTAGTAAATGCATATTAAATGCTTTTAAAATCATACAGGCATACAATGAGTAAAAATGTGTAAAAACTACAAAAAATCATACAATATAATCAAGTCTGGGTATCTATGATAAAAGAAGATTCAATAATTGTTACTCTAGAGAATATAAAGTTTAAAATAAAAAACAAAGCACTACCTATGGCTTGTTCATGTTGTTGCTTATAATATTAAATTATATTATAGTTGCAATGGTGTCTTGACTTAGGTATGTTTTAACTCAGCTGTTCATTTTGACATGTATTGCATACTGTAACCAAAGTAAAATGGTATGTTATATTGGGATTTTTATTTTATAATATACTAATAGCAATACTCTATCTCTAGGGCCTGTATTCTCCTAAGCTCCTCAGGTGCTCCTAACTTTGAGGCTTCCTTGAGGAAGGCTCAAGGAAACCTTGAGTGAGGCGCCCTCAAATGCTATTCTCATAAGAATGCTAGCATGAGGTCATACTCAAGGCTTCCTCAAATTTTGTGAAAAAATTAAGAAGGTTTTGACCATAACATCTTCAAATAATTGCAAGCCCTCTAAATAATTGCAGAGAAAATAGGCATTACATTTATTCAAAATTTTGTATATATAACCAATTAACATTACAATATAAGATATTGTGTTAACTTCTACAATTACAATACTGTATACAATGTATTACTAAAAGTACTACTAGACAAAAATAGTAGTGTATATCAAGATCTCTGAATAAATAAACAAAACAAAAAGATCAAAAATAGTAAACAGTTCTGTACATGGATGTATACATAAAAGTGTATATTTGCACATCTTAATAACTTCAGAAAGCAGTTATTGAGACACATTCTTTTGGAAAAAATGTTGGCAACAAAACCATACTTTTGGCTTCTGCATGCATTTCCTTTAATTCTGTTTTTGAGAGATTTAAGAACTACATATTTAATAACAGCTATAATTTTTTTATACATCTTTATAAAAAAAATCACAGGTTTCCCTAAATAATTGTAGAATTCCAGTTTTTACAAAATAATTATACTGCAATTATAATCACAGCTGGTGACAACACTGTATGTATATGTATTGTTAAAATTAGCATCATTATTATAATAGGCTTGAACTGTATTTAATTGATCAGTGGTGTTTCTGGAATTATGTATCTTTCTTATTTATATAATAAAATAAGTAGGTATATATTTAAAAAATATATTATAACTATGTAACTAACCTATATATATTTAATCATAAAGGCTTTAAATGTAGAGTATACTAAATAGATTTATTATAATCTGGAATAATATTTTTAAAATAATATATAAGTATTGTATATACATCTGATAATATAGATATAATATATTATAATTTTAAATGTTACAAATTTACATTATATATACATTATATAATTATTATTGACATATAGGTACATGGTTCATAGCAGATGATTGAAATTAATTACCCTGACTTCTCCCTGACTATGATATCTACATATAGTTTTTGCTATCCTTGAACAATTTATAAAATCCATAAAAAAAATATTTTTAGATAATAAAGCTTTTTGTTGCAATATGTTGTGTACACAGTAAATCTTGCATATAATATAGCTACATACATAGATACATTTTTACCACATACAGGCATCTGAACAGACCATTCTAAAATTTCAGGAAAAACATTATCCTGCTTGCATGGTTACGCATCAAGCATAGTTTATAAAACCACACACAGTGTGGAAATTTTTTAGGTTTTATTACCTAGAATGCATAAAAATGAGTGTCAGGATTTATCTTATAATATCTTATGTTGTTTTAGAAACTACTTTCATAAGACATAATTTTCAATTTTCAAAATTATAATTGACAGGTCAATCTATCAATCTAATTATATAGGAAATATTTTTGAAAACATGTTGTATTTATTGAATATAGCAAGCAATGTTTAATCATTGGTTTGAATGAGAAATCAATAATCACTGACACTTTTAAACTCCATTGATTTATTACAATATATAGGATTTTGACATACATATATAATGACAATGATTTTCATTGACAATTCATGTTAAACCATTTTTTTAAATTTATACTAAAATAATAAATATATTGGTTTTGATATATGACAAAGATTTTTTATTTCAACGACATTGCATTTTAAACCATTTTTTTAAATCTATAAAAAAATAAAAAATTTCCCTGACTTCTTTGACCGCTATGAACCATGTGTTTACATTAAATTAATAGTGGCAATTTTTTAATAACAAGGTACACAAAGCTTAAGTTAACATTTAGTATCTGCATTCTACAGTTTGACCCCACTTTTATATCTGTTGGCAATAGAAACAATCCCCATTAGAGCTTTCGTTTGAAAATTATTTACATATTATTTAGATGCCAAATGGCGGCCATTTTGATTTTTGCCCATTAAAAAAAGCTACCAACAAATTATTTTTAAAACAGCATTTTTTTGTTATGTGAGAGTATAGAAAGCTATTCCAAGTGGAATTGGAGATTGGTAATTTTATAAAAATAAAAGTGTCTACCGAGGTCTCCCTCCACTGTGAAATTAAAAAAGTAGTCTTAGTAAGTGCTCACTAAACCACTAGATATCATTTGAAATAAGCACTTAGTAAGATTGCTGTCTTGAATTGAGCAAAACAAAGAAAGATTAAGCAAAACACATGTATACCAGAAAAATGGTATGTCTGTAGGAAATTGAGCAAATGAGATTTCTGTCAAATTAAAGTTCATACATGAGACATGTGTACCTATTAGGACTTACCACTGGATTGTCTATATTGAGTGACAAAATGATTCACTAGATAAGGCGTAGGGTCCTCTGCATCGACATCGACGTTTCGCGTCGGTTCTTCAGGAGCTATAAAACAAAAAACGAATTTCAAAATATCGCATAATATAATGCAGTCTTAATTTAGTTTTAATTTAACTAATGAAAAAGGAATACTTTGCATATTTAACGTAACAGATCTATTTCAGTTCCAATTACTGTTGAACCGAATTTTTTTTTTTCAATCAGTGAACTATAAATAAATAGATGCAACAAGTGCAGAATCATGCATTCGAGATATCCAAAAAATTCAGATTATAATGGGCAGTCGGAAGTGGCTAAGCTAATCAGAATTTAGTAAAAATAAATGTCTGTGTCCCCGATGCTGACCGAAGATTAACTTAGAGAATGATTAAATAAAATCAATTCTGATTAGACGACTTTCGCTGTATCGATCTATTTACTAACTTAGCAACTGTTGTAGTTTAATGCCAAATTTGTTGGTTATTACCCATTTCGTTTCTACTTCATTATAACTAGAATATTCTTGCCACAAGATTTTAATATGCATAATATGTATATTAATTAGTGCATACCAGTGTGTTTATGTTTTATTTTGAAAACCGAATTTAAGACCAAACATAAGCTTAGAATATGTTTTGTTTTAAAAACCGTACAAAACCTTAAAAAACCTTCTGTAGCTATTATTTTATAGTTCAATCCAGTCATTAAGGTTTTCAAAGAAAAATTCAAATTAAGTTTGCATATTAATTTTAACATTATATTAATATACATTTTTTCAAATTATTTTTCGCATGTTTTGATAGTTGCACTATACTATATTATCTCTAAAGATAAGTATCAACTTAAAATTATGTGATTATTACAATCAAACATTAAAAAAAATTGCATTTAAGATGAACTCTCACCAAGAAGAGTTTCAGCAGCCATTCCATCGGTTTCTGCGTCCGTCGAATTCGCAACAGGGTCACGACCTGAAGAACAAAAAAAAAACAAGTGCCAAAGTTATCGCGTAAAAAAATTCAGTTTTTGTCTAGTTTTAATTTAACTAATGAAATAGGAATACTTAGTATATTCAGTAACGTTTTCAATAACACTACAGAAAATGTGAAAAACAATTGAGCTATCCTCAAAACCAGACAAAAAGAATATGTCAGAGACGAAAGAAATGTCATAATATGCGCAGAGTAAGAAACAGTCAGTCGTATCTAAAGATGGAATTAAAAATTTAATTGGATAACAAAAATGACTACAAAGGTATACCCAGAGAGAAGCTGACTTGAAAAATACTAAAGTTTTCATTGCATAAAAAGGTTTACAGAACGCAGGTTTATTCAGAGATTTCCAGAAAAGTAATATTATTATCTACTTGAAGAATATTTGAACAATACTCTCAATTTTTTAGAACGATTACGTAAGAAGACCCACTTTTGATATTATTTTAGCTTACCGTCATTTAGTAACCGACTTTAGCTTACTCAACTTTTATAATTAATCGAATGATTTATCCTGCGGCGTCCTTCACTTTGCCCAAGTGACCTTCCAGAATAACATATTGCGGCAGTTACCCAATGCATCGTCGACAGCTTCCAATGGAAGAATCCGGCTCTGAGAACTGACCTCTTGCTTGCAGACTTCTCAAAAGCCAAAATAGGTAGAAATCAAATCTCACCCTGCATCACCCATTGGATCTCTTTGTTTCTAGCCTATCGCTGAGCACTCGTATCATGGAAAACGCATTCTCGTCCGCCCGGGCCTTCTAAAGTCTCAGTGCTGGCACCCACACTATGGCTATCTACATGGACGACCTCCTTTGGGATCACCACCTCACTTGTGTCTGATAATAGCATACGTGGACGACATAACCTTCAGAGCACAGGACAGCTCCGTCACCAAGTGCAACGAAGCCCTCCAATTTCCAGCCTCTTGACTCTTCTCATGATACGGAAAGTGGAGCCCAGCTCTTTCAAATCGGTGGTCTTCTTTCACCCCCTTGATACCAGTTCGACCACTTCCACGACTTCCGGGTATTCACCTGTACTGCCAACTCACCTTCTACCATAATGAGACCCAGTTAGCTAGAGGTAAACTTTTAGTTTAGGTATAAGAGCAACCGCTACCTTTTAGGTCGCTCCTGGTGGCAAGAGCACATTACGTCTTCATATATTAACTTATAACTCTGTGATTGTAACAATAAAACATTATGAAAAGAATTACAATTAAGTGAAGCACTCACGAAAAGGACGACCAGCTTCCAAATCGATGTTCCCACTCATAGGATTTTCGCCAGAGTTATAACCTGAAAGAAGTTTACAAAACGAGTACAGGAAGCTCTTGCAAATCAAAATAGGAAAATGATGAGACTTTTAAAGAAGCTACGAATAAAAAACTGTTTCCGAAATTCTATTCAGAATAAAAATCCTTTTCGAGTTTCTCTTATTTTTCTCCAACTTCCTCTGAATTTCTAGTTCTTTAAACACACCTTTTGTAAAATTGTGTTATTTATTTAATCAAACTAAATTCAGTAAACTGACATTCTGAGTTGAAGTTTAAAAGATTATAAACATTAAAGCACATACGAATTTATAAGCCATAAATATTGACAAACATAAGATAAATAGAAGTGCTGTAACACACCCACTTGTATATTAATCTATAAACCAATAGGAAGTTGCATATTATTGACTTGTTTTATCTGCTTTACGTCTAATATGGAAATTTCTTAAAATAAATCAAAATAATTTATAAAGTGAGACGAATAAATAGAAGAAACTAATCATACAAGTTTGATAATTAATCTATGAAATATAAACCACTCCGACGCTAATTGTAGAATTTATTATTTTTCAAGAATGCACGGAGATTCACGATCGATGCCTATAGTATACAGCTTATTTCCCCGTGCATTATTTTTAATGAATTTCCAGAACTGCACGGGGACGAATTGGTTTTTACAGAACTCATAGAATAGAAACAACATATAATACAAATTATATCCAGTCAGCTAACTCCAGACTGGAACAAACGTGATATTTCCGGCCGGCGAAGTTAATGGTTAGTAAAAAAGCCGTATTTGTCGAGTTTTTCCATTATTCGCTTCGTTGTTGCTGCAAAAGTATTAAAACCCACCGGCCTTGCAGTGAATCATGACTGCGATGAAATTAGAGATTTTGGAGTAAAATAAAAAGGCAATGTGTTCAATATATCTTGAGGACATAAACTCTTGTACTTATTAATGAGTCTCACTGGACACCCTGGATGCTCTTCAATATCCTCAATTTTAGCTTTTACTTTTCTATGCTTCAACCCACCGCAGTTTGCTTTTGACGAAAATTCAGTGTGTTTTGACTTCTAAATGCTTCTAAAAATAAGTTTCGGTGTTCTGTCTTACCTCTTAAAGCAAGGTTCATGCCCATGACATAGATCATGGTACTCAATAACTACTTTGGATTAGTCTCCAAGTATTTCGGCATCCCATAGTTGAGTTTGTTTTCATCACTTCTGGTAATTTTTTCTGCCTTTTTATTATTTCCCCCAAAACCAATAAACGTCCAAGTTTTTTATTTCACTGTCCAGAACAATGCGATTTTTTTAAACTGAATATCCTTGAAATTTAGGAACATAAACGATTGACACAGTGCTCTGTTGTATTTATTTTGAATTGATGCGTGTTGATACTTATCCAAACTTGTTGTGATATTTTGCTTCTTAAGCCACGGTTCAGGACATTCTTTGATATTTTGCATCTTAAGCCTCTGGTTAAGGACATTCTTTGATATTTTGCATCTTAAGCCTCTGGGTAAGGACATTCTTTGATATTTTGCATCTTAAGCCTCTGATTCAGGACATTCTTTGATATTCTGCATCTTAAGCCTCTGGTTGAGGACATTCTTTGACCAATTCATCTTTCTGATTGAACTTTTCCTTTTTCCTTTGTTCTAACATTTTCTCTACTACTGTATCCGTTAAGTTTGGATTACTATCATATTCTATAACAACCTGCATATCAAATTCTTCTGAAACATTAATATCAAATGCTGCTTGCATCATTTTGGTCATACTACTACTAGAAGAGTGTTGTGTTTATGTAACTATAGTACCTAAAGATTAAACAATGTCAATAATCAAATATGTTTTTGATCATCGGAATTTAAAATTGTGATAATCATGAATATATCGATGTGTCGTGGATTATATAGGCTAATGTAATTAAACTCCGGTTTCACCGTCGTGCATTATTTTTAAGAATATTTGCGTTTAATTACATTAATCTAAAAAGAATACAGAATATTCTGCAAGTATATGTTGTTTTAATATGACACTACAATTAGTCAGGTTCGAAAACAGATTGTCTTATAATTATTCCTCAGACGAAATGTGTGTATATAAGGAATACTGCGTCAACTCTGTATTAACAAATAAATCTATATGATGCAAATAAGAAATAAAAACTTACCGAAGAAATGACAAGCAGCCCTAGGAATCTTAATAAGATAGCCACAAGCTGAAATGTAAAATACAGTGTCATAGTATCCACTGTGTAGTAGCACCCAGTGTACGCACATATGTACTAATTCTGCAATAAACTTACGGTTCGGAATCTTGTCATTCATGTGCGTTTGAGGCGTTTCGTTTGACGGGTTCTGTCGACGCCGACGCTTGCGAATAAGACAAGCAACACGGATACTAATTGCTATTAATATAACCAAGCCGACCAACACAGAACAGATCATTGTCCAATCAGGAAAACCGCTTGGGGGCGGCATTGCAGTAGTGTTAGGGTTAACTTGTTCTGTTACATAGTCAGGGACGTTTGGTGTTGTCTGAAAGATAAAAGGTAATATACTAAATAGGATAAAATGCTTAACCAACTGACCTATTCTATCATATAAATATGTGAAGATTATATCATGGCTTAGAAGACATGTCAATACGAATGTGTACAGATGTACTTTAATGTGCACATTATTATCTACATAAATATAAATTTACTGAATGAATCGACTCAAGACTTTGTCAATTTTGACACTACAAAAATCTGCCGAGTGGAAACAGTGCTTTATGTAACGACGAAAAATCTCCCATACTTGAGCCCTCTTCGACAACAGACACCTTCAGTGATGGAAGGAAGCTATTAGGCTTCATCAAACGAGAGTGATAATGAAAACCAGAATGTGTTTTAGACGCCTAAATTCCAAAAACACTCGATCTCGACAAAAGCAGCCATTATAAGAGCTACAAGAATAGTGAATAATAATGCATTGGGCTTAGATGAGGAAATAAAACAACGGATACTTCAAAAAAACTATTAGAAAGGGATAAGATGCACGCCCAGTGTAAGACAAGCGATCTCACTATTGTCTAGGTTAAAGTGTTCTATTTCATCATGCAGTGAGATTTTCTACAACAACATGGAATTGAAATCGTCAACCTTTCTACAATTTCGTGAATATTGCATCTTGTTATAATAATTTTAAATGTTGAAAACAATAACTTAGTATTAAGAAAACCAAATCGACTTAGAAGATTTGTTAAATAACTTGCATAATTTACATTTCTTTGTACACAAGACTATGTAATACAAAAGTGTTTCAGAAGTGTTCAAGATTTATTTACATAAATAACTATTTGATG
>JAYRBW010008686.1:0-13457 GCA_036023295.1 Invenusta paracnida
CTTTCTTGTATTTGTTTTCATTGTTTTGTATTAATGAATTGTAATTTACCGGACGTTAAATATTAATTTTAATTGTAATGTTTTGTATGTATTTTTCCGGACATTAAATGGCAATCAGTGATTTAATATCCGGAATTGTAATTAATAAATTAAGTAATTCGTAAAAGATATGACTATAATAATTATTTTTAAACACTTTTTACCCGTAGAAATATAATTTATTTCACATGCTGGGAACAGTCATCTTAGGTATTGTATGCCTGACTTATGACAAATGTAGGCTTTATTGAAACTTCGATAAAAAGTTTCATTTTTATTATTGATGTTTGTTACCAATTTTAGGGAATCCTTTACAAACTATCTATAAAGCATTAAAATTAAATTAATTCTCTATTTATATAAAGCAAATGAATATTTTTATTTTACTGTTTGATATACTTTACCTACATTATATATTTTGCGCTAAAAAAGTAGTATATATTAAAAAATCTACTGTTAAATGATAATTTGCAGTAATAATGATAACGGTCGATTACCAAAACGTCGCAATATTTTATACTATTTAAGATATTATTTTAAATTTATATTTTACTGCCTAATGCCATGAATGATTGGTATCTGTATTATACTAATTAATGTATTATTTATTGTAGATGTACACTTTGACAAAATGTATCATCTTTATATAAATAATCTCAAGAGTAATTATATATTGCAGTTATATTTGTTAACTGATATTTGTTTGATTTAGCATGTCTGTGATTGTCTGAGTATAACTATTGTCTGAATAAATATTTATTTACCTAAATATTAGTTTCTTGTCTTGTTAATTTTGTAAAGTGGATTAGGTATTCTACAAATTAAATTAAAACAAACCAAAAATGAAAGTCATAATTAATGAAGTCGTCAAAGACAAAACGTTGATAAAACGTATTTCAATCAAAAATATATATAAAAAAGTGCTAATATTTAATTGTTATAAGGTGAGTTTACCGATGTTTGGTCTTAAACGAAAAGTTTTAGTTTTATTGTAGTCTTATAAGAATGAGTCATTTAAACAAATATTTAGAACTTTCTTAAGGCAGTCTTAAAACTTTCTGAACAATATTTTATTTATAAATTATTTATAAATATATAAATAATTAATACATATATAATAATATGTACATACCATATCATAATATAATAGCAATCAATATATTTTAATACCAAAATTTAACTTGTTATATTTAATTCTTAGTGCTTAGTCTTAGCTGCCTTATAAAATAATAGGAACAAATTATTTATAAAGATTTTAAAGTTTAAACGCGGTCTTTAGACCATTGAAAGTTTTTAATACTGTGTTAAAATGTACTTTAATTTTTTTAAATAAGTTTTAAGACTGTCTTAACAAATTGAGTTTATATTCGGTTTTGCAAGTTTTAAGACGAAGTGTGGAATGTGAAAACCGTCCTAACTTAGTTAGGATGATTTTCGCATTCAACCCTTAGACCATGCACTAAAACTAAACATAAAAGCACCCATTGCTAAGCTTGTTATTAAAAGCGATGTATAAATAATTTATTTTCTAGTCAGGTAAGAAATGTTGAAAAAAAATTTCGTTGAATTTGTATTCGCTTATTGATGATACGAATTTTCTGTTTATAATTAATTCAGATTAATTAAAAAATACATCTAATAAGCTATATAAAATACATTTTTAACTAGCTAATGCAGTTTTAACAGAAAGTATTTTAACGCTTTTGGTTAAATAATGGTTGAACTATATAGAGTAAGTAATGCACGGCGACTCCATGGTGGGGATGCTATGCAAAATCCTAAATAATGTGATTATCATTCCAATGTCCATTAACTAAACGAAATATAATTAAATGAGTATTAATCTTACTAAATATATTTGTAAAACATAATTTTACGTGTGGAAGTTACATCAAAAGGTATTATTTCGTTACATTATGTTAGGTAAGACTGTTGTATTGCTTTAATTGAGGAAAAGTTCCGTCGATTCTTCCGAAGAGATCAATTGTACGCAGAAAATCTATTCTGCAATAAAACTTCACTATCAATCAACAAGGATGACGAAAATTAGGAAAAATGACGATGCGGTAGTCTTTTCAAGCTAAAAACATGAGCATCAGCAATTAACTTGAGAGATGCTATAGCAGCTCTAGTCATTATTGTAGTGAATTCTATCCCATGTCAATGACTTTGTCAATGGTTTTAGCCGGCAACAAGGCTCATTGTTGCCGGCTATGAGAGAAGAATAGAATCCATAAAAAATGATTTTATTGAATAAAACATTGAAACCGTAATAGGAAGCATAAATTTTATCGATATCGTATTCATAATCATCGATAATAGCATTTACTACAATAGTAATCTTGCATAGTATAAAAATCAATGAGCCTTGTAGCTTCAGCCGCTATGCGGCTTCAGCCACAGGCATCATTGATGCTTTCAATATCCATGCAAGATTGATATAATCCTATGGAAAATAGGCCTATTTTTGATCGCTAATAAATCCGGCTAGAGTACATTAAACATTTTTATTTTTATTTAAACGTAATCGCTAAGCGCTAAGGAATAAAATGCACCTAAGTTACATTTTTAAAAGGATTTATAGATCCTTTATAAAGGGGCGTTGGTTTCAATAAAAATATATTTCGCCTACTTAATTTTTTATTCATCAGCCTTATTGACTGATATTAACATTTTATCGGAAAATACATTTTCTGATTAAGATTTACCTTTTGAAAGAACTGCTGGAATAATTGTTATCAATAAAAGTTAAGTACACAACAGTCCTACTTCACAATATATTACGAAATAAAAAAGCAGATTAAAAGTGAAAAAGAACTCCACAACGGAAAATCATATCCAATTAAATAAAAATATAACTATTTCATTGGTATAAGCATTTTGATTAACGGCAAGATTTTTAAAAGTTTTTATTTTTATAAAATTGTTTAAATTTTCCGTTTCAAGCGTATACTCTAAAAAAAAAATTGGTTATAACTCATATTATTAATGTAATTAATCACATGATGTCTCACGTCAAGTTTTTACTTTTTTACATTATCTTCACAGCGTCGCAAAAATAAAAACCACGAAACAAGTTCCCTAAAAGCAAAACGTTTAATTAATATTGGGGATATACAGCACAGTCATTGAAGAGATTGATATAAAATGCGAGGACAACGCAATTGGTTAGATGTATATTACGTTATCTGCGATAAAATGGGCACCAAGGTTTAATTGTTAATTGCTTGCTCATTAGAAATACAAAAACTAATCTAGATCAATTATAAGTAAATTATTAGTTTATCTAATCTGGAAAATTAATAATTATAAGAGAACAAAATGCAGAAAACAATCATGTCAATAAACCATTTTTACTGAAGCAATAAAAGTCACATTAAAACATTTTGTTAAATGAAAACTGTTTATGCAAACAGTTGTTATATATTAAGATAAGTTATATTAAATAGCAAAAATATTTCTATTTATACTAAAAATATTTTTTTTGTTGTGATTTTTGGGTGATTTTTATGTTTTAATTTTTTTAAATAGATTTACATGTGTTACGTATTTAAATATATATATGTTCAATCGTTTTTTAACCACAAGAATTGTAGCAATTAATCTTAGCGACATTTTTATATCAATTTAATTAATGACTGCACAACATATCATCAATATTACTTTTAGTTTTTGCTTTTGCTTTTGCTTTTGAGGAACTCGTTTCTTGGTTTTCATTTTTGCTACGCTGTCGGTTTGCTTTGATAATAATAATAATAAGAAGAAGAAACACATTTTCATCAAAATTTACCTCTTTTAAAAAGATAATCAGATACCTATATTTAACACATTTTACAGTTTAACATGCATTGGCATATTTGGTTAATTTGTACTTGGCGATTACTTTGATATAACAAATCTCTAGCAGTAATGTCTTTCAGAGCTACAGCTGCCTTTATCTCTAAAGCTTTTCGCTGATGCTCTTCTTCTTGGCACCGAATCCTCTTATGTATTTTTAGATTTGCTTTTTAAAATCAATAAATTATTATATATTGTTAATTGAATAATTATAATTAGAAAAGTCAATATTTCAAGAATATTAAACTATTTTCAGTATATTGACTTTCTTTCCGTTTTTAGTCTCACTTCTAACATTATTGTCTTGGAAGAAAAATTTCAACTTTATTAGGATTTATTAATTTTAGAATACACGAAGACAAGATTCGATTTCACTATTTTAGAGCTAAGTGTCATAGGCATAACAAAATTACCATAACACCATTTGGACATGACATATGGGGCACATTGGTAAATATTCAAATGATATCTAGCGTGATCAATACTTGTATTTTAATCAATTTTATCTATTGATGAATCTACAATGATTTTTATTCTATAACCATCAATGGACTAAAAAGAAAATATGCATTGCAAAAAATAGACATATTCTTTCATTCAACTTATTTTGGTTTATTTTGCTACGATTTTCATTACAAAATGCTGAAAATATTGCGAGTAACTTGTTTATTTATGCAATTTTTATTTGAAGTATGTCGATGTGAGAACAAATCGATTTCATTTTGTGATCTGAAAAGTCTAAACTTCTCAACAAGCCAGTCGCACGTTATCCAGGAATTCATTGTACTACCTTCGACGAAAACTGAGTGCCTAGTCTCACTAATTCCTCCAATATCAATCTATAGAGGGGCAGACAACTTTTTAGGTGTTATTATTGAAGTTGTGACCTTCAACGCTACCAGCCGACAACTACGTAAATACGACTCTGTCGAACTGAATCTATACAGCCGTTACAAACCCCCTGTTCATCTGGCAAATTTGACCTACATGAACTATTCATTGGAACTGCAACAAGACTTGTGGAAGAGTTATCCACCACTAAATGACCCGAATGTGGTTCTCGGCTTGAAATGGCATCTCAGTCTCGAGTTGAATATGTTTATCATACTGACACCGCTCTATGTTTGCAACCGAGGTTACTATAAAGACGCGGCTGGGTCATCGGACCATAAGTTTCAGTGCATAGGACGTCTGAATGAGCACGATAGATTCTGTATTGATCTGAACCTCCACTGCAATGGAGTCAATAATTGTCCCTTTTCACCCGACGATGAACCCTATTCGTGTCCGAAGAAAATCGGGATAGCAAATCTAATAACGCTGACAAGTTTCTACATTTTAGTTTGTGGGTGTGGCTTAGCGTCGAACGTTTTGCTTTGGATGAAACGGAAAGGTTACTGGTTTAAAAAGAAAACAACGTCAAAAGTACCGCGTCAAAACGATCCGGAGTAGTAAACAAGACTCATCATTTGTTAATAATATCAACATAAATATTATACTACTCGTAATTAATTGTCATGTTAACAGTAATGCATTGTGTACATTCAACATTTACTTGTATTCTTACACAAGGGGATAACGGTATTTGTTATAATGTTACATAATGGTACATTTCTATATTCCTCATTGTTAATTTATTATACATCCAATTATGATATATATATACAGTACATATCTCACCTATGTAAATATACATAATATTTATATAAACATACATAGTATTGTATTATTTAGAAGATATATTTCATACACTTGTTTTATATTTAGTATTCAACGAGTGTTAACATACATTGACATTGTAATTTATAATATTTATTACAATTATACCATTTCTTTCTGTGTATTAAAATCAAAGTTATATTTCTGTAACTGAATCCTTCGTACAATGATCTGAAAGTAGGAGAATGCAGCAGTTAATTTTAATAACAAAAATTCCACTTGATTCAAAGGCAAAACTTGCTGAAATGATAATCAAGATCTTGTGATGAATAGCAATATATTTTGGCAGTAAAAATTGTCTTTAAATGCCGCCTGGATAACTGAAATATAGACTGTTTCAGACGATTAGGGAAGAATTAAAATGTTTGATCTATCTACAGTACAGATAGGTGTGGTACAGTTGAGTATCCGTCTACATAGATAGATAGGTATCAACTTAGATAGGAATGGACGCAAGAGTTCAATGATTTATACCTTATTGGGTTGTATCGAAAAGTTTAGTTTTATATTGTATACTGGTGCATTTATATCAGAAAAATGAGACAATCAAAGAATGCCTAATTTTTACTTTATTGACATATTTAAAAAAGTTGCTGTACTGTATACATAGCTAGGTCTGCATAATATTGTGGTGATAACATTTCCATTGCATACATAAAAAACATGGGTATACTAAAGTAAAACATTTCTTAAATATTAGTTGAAATATATTATACTGGAAAAAACGTATCAACTGTAATAAAAATGATACATAACATAAAAATATAATATGTTAGTGTGTCATCAATTGACATCTATAACGACAGGACGTGACACTTGTTTTTAATGTGGACATTTTTGGCGTATCTGTTGTTGATGGACATAATAACGATATAAATAGTAGCATTTAGAAAACTTACTTTTTATAGAACTTCTGAATTAGATCAAAAAGCGCCAAATATGTTTCTGGAATGGTGCCTTTTACTCTATAGAGTGTGATTCGAGGTATAAAAAACAGAATAGGACTATAATATTGAAATCTTTGGCATTGCCAAGATTTTCGACTATATTTAGACATTTGGAGATCGGGTAAGTAATATTAGGTCTTCTTTTTCTCACAAGCAGCTGCTTATAAGTTTAACCTTAAAATTATATTTGTTCAATGTTTTCAATTTTTTAAACATATCTCCGACCATATTGTTATTAGTTATAATTTGCGATTTTAGAAATGTACATTAAATTATAAATTTAATTTATTGTACTATATTATAAATGTTTATTACATAATATAATATAATTATGGTTTATTATTACGCCAATTATAGCATTTATATATAAATTATCAATGTTTTCTATATTTTTCGGATTATAATTTTTCAAAGTGTTATTGCAACAATGAAAACCATGATCACCCCTGTTATTGTAAAAAGCACCTCTATAAAACGATAAAAAACAAATGTGCAACATATATATATATGTACAGACTTTTATTTTGCAGGCATCCCCTCATCAAAAAAAAATCAAAGAATGTCAAAAATGTCTGAAGAAATGTTATAAAGTTGTGTGAAAATAGTTATTCAACGCGGCAGTTTGCACACACAACTGCTTGACACTTACCGCAAACCAATTATGTACAATTTTTCTCACAGTTGGCTTTGATTGCGCAAGTGACACGTTGTTGAAGGAAAAGTAGAGGGACCTCATGTCGTTAGCATTATATAACGTATTTATAAATATTTTCCAATTGTTGAGTTGTCATCTTATTTTAGGTACATCACTATACTTTTATGACTGTAAATGTATCATTAAATAACATTCTCGAGAATATAAAATCGTTGTAGTATTATAATTCTTATTACGCAAAAAATAGGTTAAAAATAGAAATTGTCAATTGACGTGTTTGGCGCTTGTAGTATTCTAAGTCCGACGCTTCTAGTGTTAATATTTTTGATTGAATTGAGAGTCGAGGTAGAAAACTGGTGATTGCGGCTCTGAGGTTAGTTTTTGGGTAAATAGTTTGGGATGATAGTTTTTGGGTAAAAGAAACTGATGTAAAAGGTGTGATTTATTTTTGCAGGTATTACTGACTAGTTTGGCATTGGCTTTCTTGCTTTGAGCGACTAAATTATTGTTACGGTTACAGTCTCCATATATGTTTGTCTTCTGTTGTCAAAAGTTGCATAGACGCAAGATGTCCTATGTGTTTGCGAGACCCCACTAATGCTTGATTAAAGTAAGTAAGCCGGTTGATGGTGAGAGAGATATTTTTATTGCGTATAGAAGACAACTGATTTTCAGATCTGGTTGCTGATCTTCAAAGGATGTTGATTTCGTTTTCTTGAGATATGTTAGGCAGAAGATCTGGAGAGCATTCAGATTGTATCTGGGTCTAGTGCGAATTACTTCCTTGTTTTTTCCTTCATTTAACTTCAAGTTGTTGGTAGCGGCCTATTCTTTGACGTTCTAAAGCTCACTGTTGATGTAGCTGTCTGAGGAAAAATCAAAGAAGTGTCGTCTGCACTCTTGACAGATGTGTTTTTTTAGATTTTGTGGTTTGAAATCGGGTGAAACGACGGTGAATGCGAAAAGACCTAGATAGGAACCCTGTATAACTCCGGCATTAATGGTTTGCACATTGGAAACTGATTTAACGAAGCTGGTGGATTGCTGATTGCATGAGAATTAAGTCAAGAATACAATACAATACAATACAACATGAATTATGTGAGTATTATACGCTGCACTGCCAAATAAATGGCAAAGACATTTTAGAAACGTAATTCTTACAATTATTCATAATATGTTCTTCGTAAAAATATAGATAACTGCAATGCGGTATATTCAGTAAAATTATGTAAGTGAATGTAAAAATGTTATTTATCAATAAAAAATTTCGCATTTTAAAGATATTTTTTTATTATTAATCTTTATTTACGGCGATGGTTTTTTATTAAAGTCAAAATATATTTTTTCGTAACAAAAATTAACAGTAAATGAATATTTTAAAACGAAATTTGCCTTTAAAATGACCCCATTTGCTATTTTATCGATAAATAAAATACTTTTTGCATTTCATAATTTTCAAATTCTGATCGGCCGTAAATCAAGTTTCACATATGTATATGGACGTTTTAAAAATTTAGCTATTACATAATTTAGGATTATTTTTGGCTTGTGACGCTATGAGGGATATGTAATTATATGATACAACTATTTCAAATGTAAGTCGACTCTTTATTTAAATAAAAATATTCCAAAAAAGAACTTAAAGAACCTACATTATTTAAATTTTATTTCATGTGATATTATGAAATGCATAACTGAACATAATTTTGCAATTTTTTATGATAGTTTGTATTTCATGCTACTATTTCATACATTTCATGATCATAACTTTGAGATATCATGTATGAAAGATAACCGCTGCTATTTAAACATAATGGTTGGAAATATATTACAATCAAAAACAGTTTCAAGCTTAATTATTAACCAATTAAAAGTTGTTAAAATCAGTTATGTGTCTCAGGCAAAGTTTGTATTATTTTTTGTATTATTTTTGTTTTTGTTGGCTAAATTTTTGTTCATTGAAATTTAAAAAATGTGCATGATTCTGATAATGACAAATCTTTTACAAATCACATGAAAAACCTCGCAATAATTATTGAGCAATACAAGCTGATTGGTATTGTTTGTCAAAAATAACATGTAAATCTAATACTTAGAAAACCGATATAAAAACAAATAAACATCAATCTTTTAGTTATAAATTCTTAATGCATTTTTAATTATTTACAATATTAAAAATAGATATATTAAGTATATTTTGGTTAAAAATCGTATATTTTTTGTTCACATTATTTTTGTTACATATACTTTGTTTAAGTCTCCTATATGTAAGCCGCATTGTAAACACGTGTAACTGTTATAAATACGTACATAAATGATATGTAATGCCAATGAATTTATCAAATTTATCCCTCATATTTATGTATTTATTTATTAGTTCTAGCTTTTGCACGTAGGTAAAGCACAAATGGTATTATGGCCACAGGAATGAAAATATAAACGTGCTGGATCTTATGGCTGAAGGATCGCCTAGGCACTTCTGTGTATTGGGACTGCTGTTGTTTTTGATTCATCAACTCGAACACAGAACGGACGCTTGACGCTGGATCACCGTCACAAACAATGTTTCTTGATGAACACTTATGATGGCGAAAGAATTGATGGTGCTTCCGGTTCCTGAAGTTGAGAAAAAAAGTAGTTAATGAGTATGAAGAGTTGGTGCTTAAAAATAGTTCTGCATATCCGGTCTCTATATAGGAGAAAAAGAAACGTCATTAACGCGTTTATGCAAACATCTGAGAATACCTACATACATAAAGTCAAGTCATCTGACACAGTTGCAACTGTTAAAGAGAAATCGAAGGAATTATCTAATGATCCGTGCCCAATCTGTCTCCAAATTGATTGCGAATTAAGTGGAAGACATGTTGCAGATATTTGAGAAACAATTTAATGAAACTTGTCTCAGAAACGATCGTCCACTGGCCTCCAATGGAGTACAGAGAGGCAGCGTTTTAAACCTTACTAGAAAAGTTTCTAGAAGTGGAGATCCTAACTATTTCATAGACGGATCATTACTGGATCCTCAGTATAATTTTAACTATCCCAATTCAGGATGGTATAATACAGGAGTTTATTGAATTATTTATGAATCATTGTTATAAATTTCATATATTTTCATTTATTTTGGATATAAGACCGACAAGCTTTCGACGAGGATATGAGGCCTTCCAGCAACCCGATGGGTGGACCAAGACTACGTTAATGGTTCGTGGAAAATACGACAACGACACATGGCTCGGAGTTAATCGACCATCCCTAGTAGAAAGCTTGGATGGTAAATGGCCAGTTAGTTATCATGGTACTCAAAAAAATATGCCAAACCAATTATCGGAGGTGGCTATGACCTTAGCAAACAGAAACGGGATAGATTTGGAAAGGGGATATATTCGTCACAAACACCTTTAACTGATGAAAGGTACGCACGAACATCGGTACAAGATGGTGTTTATGGACCGGATGAGCATGAGTTCCACAAAAGTTATTCCTCATAAAGGGGAGATAACTTTCTTTGTCACTTTCGAAGTTAAAGTTGTGCGTCCTTATGCCGTCCTCTGTATGAAGTTATAAAATGGGTCCATGCCAAAACAAAGACATTGCTATGGACATACATTTATCTTCATAAATAACTTATTTTGCATTTAAACAGAAATTTAATATAATTACACAAAAATCAAATAAGCCTCTAGTTAAACATAGACAGCGAACATTTTACAGCAAGTACGCAAATCGCGCCTAGTAGCAAATATTGACTATTTGAATATGTGTTTACTGAATATTTATTATGTGATTTAGCTCAATTTGCAATTCTAATGTACTGTACTTATTGTTTTTAAATTCAAAAGAGTTTCTTTAATGACATGAAATTTGTATTAAGTATTATCATATCAAAACAAACTTTATTTGTTGTTAATTGACTTCCAATTGGCTTTAACTATCTTATAGATGAATTGTTATTCGTATTTTTATTAATCATTATTAACAGGATATTAAATGAATATCTATTAAGGAGTTGTTTTATTTAGATTGACAATTAATATTAATAAATCTTTACAAAAAGTATACAGATATACATATATTTTAAACATATATGTTACTGTTAATTAACTAAAATGCTAATATATACTAAATCGATGTTTTTGACTGATGTATGTTGTTTATTGATAATTGATCCACGAATTATGGATGAATGTAGGAAGATTTTTTAAAGATGGCCCTGAAAAAGGAAAAGAAAAAGGCATAATTTTCACGCACAATCAAATAACGCATCAAGTTTTATTTTTAGAAAAAAAAGATTGAAGTCCTGCTAAATATAAATAAACTGTGTTTCTGAAATGTGTGTTCTATCTTCATTACATTCATAACAAGTGCAATCAACAATAATTACAAGTAAATCAATAATTATCGATCTAGTATAACAAATACTTTGAGATAACTCACGTCATTCGTATAACCGAATAAATCAATTGTATGTGTTACATAATAATATGATAATACACAGAAATAACGTTTTTTCTACCAACTATGGACAGAAATGCGATAGCAATGATAAAAAATTAAATTAAAATACAAAAAATAAATCCAATGTGAATAATATTATGACAGTTGTGCAAAATATGATGGAGAGTCAAACAAATATAGAGAAATATCAAAGTCATGAAAACAATAACTCTTCCTTCAGAGTCCATTAGAAATCTGTTTGAAGCTATGAATTATAATAATGATGTGAGCATTTTGTAGTCAGTTTTTAAATTACAGGCAATCCTTTAAAACGTAGTTGTTAACAAAACATACAGGCTTGTCAGAGATGAAGTTAATAATGTAACAATTTAGTATATCGGCATAAAATAAGCTACAATATAGATCACAAATTGAGATTTTGGTGCCTGACTAAATATATCATTCTTTTGATTTTACTTTTAATATATCCGGGGTACGCAACAAAATCAATGCTGGTTCGACAAATATGAACTCATGACAGTAATCTGAATGAGATGAATTATTAGAATGTCTAGTCTATACTCTAATTGAAATTATTCATTAATGACTTTTCCAAAAAAAGTCAAAAGAGAAAAAGGGCCAAAATCATTGAAATAAAAAGACTCTATTTTTAGGACATAGTCAGTTGTTGAGATTGTTTCCTTTCCATGAAACTAACTGACCAATCTCCTCGGTAACTTGGACTTCAGTATTATTTGCCAGTGTGGAAGAGAATGTAGCGTTGACAGTGGCGTTGAGTTGCATTGTTCCGTTGCAAGAGAAGCTGTCAACTAGCGTGCGAGAGACGGAGAAACAGGTAATACACTTCGAGTTCATGCATTTGCTGCAGCACTCTCTGTAGCGTTTGTATCCCTTATTTTTAATATGAGCCAGATGTTTGCATTGTATTTCATAACACTCGTTCTTACAGATTTCGTAACCTGGCTGTGAGCAGCACTTTGAAACAGGAAGGAAATTACGAATTACTATTCCTAGAAGCATTGTTATCAGAACAATTGTTAAAATCACGCAAAAATTGTGCTTCTCCCTTTGTGGACATTTATGGTATAAACTTATGCACGGCCAGTTCGACGACTTAATTTCACCGGTTCCTGATGATGTGTTGTTTTCCTCACTTTGACTTTCAGCAAGATAGGGCCCTCCTTTGTCTGAGACGGCATTGGATTTCCCTCCTCTGAAAGGACATTTCATGAACCGGCATATTTCTAGTGCCTTGTCTGTTATCTTTGTGACTTGCGTCATGTGATTCCTTTATTGCCGAGCTTATTGATGCAGATATTTGATCCACGAATTAGGGATGAATGTAGGCAGCTTTTTTAAAGATGGCCCTGGAAAGGGAAAAGAAAACAAGTGGAATTACTTTTATAAACAATCAAATAACATATCAATTTTTATTCTTACAAAAAATATTGATTGCCGTGCTGAACATAAATAAAACATATAACATAATTTGCAGGCATTAGCAGATAAAATAAGTCCTGATGAAATATATGTACATATGTGCATATCTAATTATAATGTGAGTAATCCTTCTGATGAATCTGGTTTTATCGGTAATGCATAGAGATTAATCTTTTGTCCTTAAAAAGTAAGAACATTATTAGACGTACGATGGGGTAGCATTGTCAAGCCAAGAACAAGAGTGTTATAGCAATTAATTTGAGAGATGCTAGTAACTCTAGGCATTATTGTTATAACAATTTTCTAATATGTTACACTCTTAACATTTTTAGTCGATTAACTATTCGAAAGTTAGT
>JAYRBW010008697.1:0-13455 GCA_036023295.1 Invenusta paracnida
GGTCAATAATGTTTCAATTTGCGGGCGGCTAACGCCGCCCTTAAATTGAAACATTATTGCCCTCAAAACCAATATATATAAACCTACTTAATAGTAGTACCTATATGTAGGTATATAGAATCTGTATTTAAAAAATATAAACTCAGTTTTCGAAAAATTTCAGTTGATTATTATCACATATTATATATAGAATAATTAATCATTATATTGGTATTACATTTTTTTAAACTAATATCTAAATATCGCAAGTTTATCCGAACTGAAAATATCTCAAAGGACACGATTTTAGTGTTTCAATCCCGGACAAATGGAAGAGAAACCAATTTTGCTATTCACTTAGTATTACTCACACGTATCTGCGGAAGTTTAAAAGACACTCGTGTGCTCTCCTTAGACATCTCCATGAGTTCCTCTTCTGGGTTCATCCTGATCAGCTCGATTGCTAGTGGCTCCCCCGCCAGCAGATGTCGTTTGCTGAGGAGACCTTTGAGGTGTTTACGGGTGAACTCAGCCAGCACCTTCTCATGGTCCATCCTCGATCGCTCCACGACCTTCTTCCGTTCCTCTTCCTCTAGTTGTCTCTCCACTGCTAGATCATCCAGCTTGGCGAGGTCTTTGGCTCGGAGGAGAGCCGCTTTGCTCACCGGCATCACCACCCGAGCTCGACCCTGCATGAATGATTTTATAAACTATATGCACATTTAATATTGATCTCCAAGAAGTTTTACTTTAATCTTATCATATATAATTGAAATTGATATAGTAAGAGGCACACAAATTATATAAAAGTGTTTAGGATTAAACCAAATGAATTAATATATGATTACTTACTTTAGGTAATATTGTTAACTAGATCTAACTTAGTGTGGGTAACAGTCTAAGAAAAAACGGAGACATTTTTTATTGATAACAATTATTTACACGTGCAAAATGCATTCATTTTAAAAACACGTCGTGTGTTTTGGAAATCAATATAATAATAGACATCAAAATATATTCTATATCACTACAGACTTTAAAAATAGAACAACATAAAAGTAATTCATTTAAAGTCTGAAATAAACTCGCATTCTACTGCTCCACATATAGTTATTTTCAGCTTCAGTGACATAATTAAAAAAAAGCTATTTTCTGTACACTACGTGAATTGGAAACACTCCTTATCCCCTTAAAAAACAAAATATCTAGTTCCAGGTATATTTATTGAAAGTAGACTTTCACCTTTCGAATACATGGATGATTTTACCGTTATGATCTCAATAGTGTCTCGAGAGAAAATAAGCTTAAAAGGGAAAACATATGTTGAGACTTATCTTTAGTATAAAGGCAGCTTGAGAAAAGAAAAATTGTAATTTCTATAATTTCTATAATTTTAGTAGTATAGATTCCTTAAGTTTCCCTTATGTCGATTCAAAACAAAAATCGAAATGAATTCAAATTCTGATTAATAAAACGTTTAGTCATTGCTGAAAGTAAGACAATTTTTGCTGTTAGTGGGCACTTCTTACAATGTGAAAGTCTAGAATAGCAATTTATATTACATATAAATATTGGACAATATAAGTCTAATATCTGTGACTGTTAGAATGTTTTTAATATAGGACATTATGAATAAAATGTGTACATATTCAAATATATTTTATAACTTACCGATTTTATGACAAAAATCCAGGATGATAGCTTGCTGTCTTCAACCATTACTTGTCCGGGCCTGTGATACATATGAAATGTAAGAATTATTATCTTTGTCGATGTGTACAAATTTAATTTTTATAACAATTAAGGAAGCAATTTACTTGAAATAATTGAATTTCACTTTTTCAAAGTTGTCCTGCAGGCAATCCATTGGAAACTCATGAAAACAGGGGACAGTTCTGAAGAAAGTAGGACAACATTTATATTTACTTTTAAATACTTACAATCAGATACCTCTTTTTAATATAACGATTTAAATATAATAACTTTCTAATTTGGCCGTAAATTTAATTAAGATACTTATCGAAAAATACTTTATTCGAATTTTATGACAAAATATCCATACTTTAATTATATTTTAAAGAAATAATATACACAAAGTAAGATATAATTGCCTTTTCTTACGCTAAGAATGGATCTAACGCGAGTTTGACTCCGCCGTTCATGAAAACTTCGATGTAGTCCTGAAAAACAAAACATTGTCATTAATTTTTAGTGCATTTTATTCTAAATTTATTGGATAACGTTAATTAAACTTTTGTTATATAGGAAGAATTTCAAATTCTAGTTTTCATAACAAAAGTTGATATATCTAACGCGTAGATATAGATATAGATTAATTATAATACTATATATAACAATAACCCGTATGGTCTAGCATAGTATATATTTCAATTAAAATACAAAATTATATAGATTAATTTCCTGATCGATATATTTTAGAATTAAAAATGAAAGCTGAATTTCACTTCTTCTTTGTGGTAATAATATTACTTATTAATTAGTTACTCTTGTTGTTACGAATTAACTAATCAGTATAACTATTTTCATTATTATATATTATATCACAATTATTATTATTATAAAATAATTATTATTCTCAAAAATAATAAAACAATAAAAATACTAAAATAATCTAACAAACTTAGATTTAAATATAAAAATAATAATGCTAATTTGAAATGATTATTAGTATTAAAATAAAATTTAATTAGTAATAGTCAATTAATTCTTGAATCATAATTAAAATAAATAACTTGTTTCAGTCCTCACTTCTGAAGTGAGAATGAGGAGGCCGGTTTTCTCCTTTGTGACAACAGTGGATGCTCTCCGTGTCTGGTAGATAAGCGAGAGTTCCCCGAAGGCCTCACCCCTTGACAAGGTACAGACTACTTCGGCTTTCATCTTCTCCCTGTCTACCACCGAAATGATAACTGAGAAAGAATGACATGGTTATACTTATGTAGATAAGTAGATGATGGTATGATACACTAATAACTCAATAGGCGCAGCATGAAGTTATAAATTCTCAGACTCGATATCAAAGAAACACCCCCCCCCCCTGCACATATGTATGTATTTTATTAACAAGATAATGGTGAAAATTTCAAGTCGATATACCTCAATGGATACCTTCATAATTTAAAATTTAAAATTGTAAGTCAAAATGTTGCTAGAAACATGGCAGAAAAGGTCAATTTTACCCCAAAATTTCAAAAAGTAATTTTTATCTAAAATGGATACTTTATTTAAAGTAAAATTTCAATATATGATTTAACGAAGTATTGTCCTTAATATTCACTGCATTTTTACATCCGATCAAATCTCATTTTTGAAATTATGCCTTTTAAAATGTTGGGGTAAAATTTATGTTTTCTGCCATATTTTTAGCAGCATTTGACTTGGATTTTCTAAATTTGAATTATAAAAGTATCCAGGCAGATATCGACTTGCAATGTTCACCAAAATCTTAGATGTTTTTATTATGCCTAAAAATGCATAGATCATATGTCTAGGATATTGCTTTGATATCGATCCCGAGAAAATATTGAATTAACCTCGTATTTAGAGATAAAATACCATACAGGTATCTTTGCTGACGACCAATAAGACTGCAGTTATCCAATATAATTTCAACATATATGTTTAAATTAGGGATTTAATAAGGAAACAACTAAAATCTGTTAGATTTTTATGTTTTTCAATTATACATTAACAGAAAATTAACGAATAATAAAATAGCAGTTTAATAATTTATTACACATTTATTAGAAGGGGGGGGGCAGTGACTTCCTGGCCCCATAGTTTCCACCGCCACTGATAAATATGAATGTTTATCAATAATTAGCATGAATATACGATTGCATTTAAAATATTAGTTTGAAATATTATTAGAAAGACATTAGTGGCATTAAAAACCATTAAAACGTGTTTAACTTATTTTTCTTTATGAAGATACTAAATTAATAACATATGTTAGAAACAGTAAATTTAGAAAGATTAAATAAAGTTTGAGTTATAAAATATGAATAAAATATGATAGGTACTCTTCGATTTACTAAGTAATTCAAGTCAATTCATTTTTTTTATAGCAGTAAAATTATCTACCAACATGCGTAATGGTGAGTATATAATAAAGACAATTTACAATTTGAAAACTATAAGCTTCAGCTAGATTTTTATTTATTTTTAGCAACCTCGGCAATAATTTCATTCATATTATCAATCACATTACATGTTAAGTACCTATATTTGTAAAACTGAGCAATAGTTTTAATCATAAATTAAAGTTTTATTAACAAGCTTCTCATTAATTTTGATGAGTAATACGGCTTCGATACAAAGTCAATAATAATTATAATAAGCATTACTTTACACTAAAAGTGAGACTTGAATAACATAATTTATAAATCCGTTTTACGCTATGAGTTTCTAATATATGTTCACGCCCATTGTGAGACTAAATTTTTTCTATTCATTTAATTTTCTTAAAACAACTAACAAGTAAACCAATTATTTATTAACTGTTGGTAGCTTTACTACCTGTAACCAGGTTAGAAAATGGCGTTTATATATTATAGTCATTTCGAAAATAGTTCGTCGAATCAATTTACAAAATAATTTCTCATAAACAAGTTTAGAGCACGTAGATATTTCAACAAAGAAAATAATGATATTTACATTTAATTTGAGTTTTATTGGAAATGTGTCATTTATATTTTCTTTATGTCACAAGAATTAAAAAAAATTGACAAATGTTTTACAAGTCACTTAATATAGTTTAAAACAGCATATTTGGTAAATTTTCAAATTAGCGAAATATGTTATCACTTACAGCTATAACTATACATTTACAATTTAATTAATATATTTAAAATTGGTTTTATGGATAAACTCGTTTTTATTATAAAATCGCTGATTATACGAGTATTAATAAAATTACGAAATCATCTAGAAAACCAATTTAGTAACAATTTTGCGTATATAGGATACAATCTTTTATTTCATTATATATAAATTAAGAAATAAATCTTACCAGATCCCGAGAGTATCATGTAGTAGTAAAGGGGCCAGTTGCCCTCTCGAACTATCACAGACATTGAATCAAATCTGAAATAAAAATACGTAAATTACTTTACAACAATAAAAATCATCGGGCGACATGGTAATTATTCATATATACACATAATAGTACATATTATTGTATTTTATAATAGATTATATTTGCACTTATCAAATATAAGTGATACGCACTCCTGATACCAGGCTTTTCTGGCGATTTGGAGGATTGTCGCTTTTGACAAATCTGCGATGGATGAATATCCCATCAGACCCGTCATAATCTGAAACAATGAAGATTGAAACATATTAACTGTCATAAACTAATTGGAAAGTGATTAACAATTGATAGCTTTTTGTGTACAGCACATGCATTTATGTAGCAGTGGTATTTATTATGTGTGCATTCTCTGCAGATATATGGTGCAAATTTCTCAAAGAGTTATACTTCTTATTATAAGAGGAATTATTAATTAATTCCAAAACATTAAATTAAATTGAAGCAATTATTCCAAATGCTAACATGCAAAAAAATATAAAATTGAATTAGCTATGGTATATGAAAATTGTGTAATAAGTCACCCTAAAATAATATGTTAATATATTGTATTTGTAAGTAGCATATTTTATGCTTATTTGTTATAAATATCTGCTGACTATAATTATATAGAAAAATCAACTCAAGTTTTAATATTGGTGGTGCTTTTGATAATGTTATCTGTTGAAATCGTTAATAGGGATGAAGCATTGGCATGGTAGTTTGAGCACTAGGAATACTGATTAGTAAATTTACGAAAATTGTTTATGCTTCTATATACTTTTATTGTAATATCTACGATAAATAATTGTCTCGGAATCCATCTAGCTATATCTTTAAAAATAACTTTCTAAATTGTAGTTTATATAGGAAATACGATGATGGCAGTAACCATAAATATTTTGATATTAACTATATGTCTGTGTATGCACTAGGCGCCTATGGAACTGTATTATGTCATTATCACAACATACACCACTCACAGGAATTTACTGCACAATTTTTTTGCCTATGCTAAGCATAGATTTTTAACATGCCAATGTAATTGATAGTGAGTTTAAACCATAGATAATATACTATACATTAAACACCTATCATTGATTTAAACACTTTTTTAAATTCTGCTTGTTTTCGATACAATCGTAAATAATATATCGTCATTCATATAAATATCTACTCAGTAATAAAATATATAATTAAAAGTTTTGAGAAACTGATAATTTATTGGTGCTCATTGTATTCGTTTATTTCAAAACAAATATCATCGTATTATTTAAATCCATAATTCTCTTAAAAACCACCAAGCAGGTAAGATTGACATTGTACTTGAAACAGTAGCGTTCATTTAAAATTTTAATAAAACTCTTATCTTCAGTTACACCATTTATTATTATAGCAAAATACACGGAAGTGGAATAAATCTAGTTTAGGTGCAGTTAAATATGCGAAATTGAGTAGTCATGGTGACAAACAATTTATTAATGCTTTGGGAATTCATTGCCTGGTTGATCATTACTGAAATAAATCTTTTTGTTAATATCCTGCTTTTAGAATTTGGAGATGATTGGCGCTTTGTAGAGAAAAGCGATAAAGAGTGAGCGAGGATGATTAGAAGTAAATAGTAAGAGATATTGAAAGTTGTACTACTCTCTCAAAATTCTTCCATATCATATTGAACTAACTTTTTAAATTTTTGTCGATATAAGATTGAGGTTTATTTAAATGTTTCAAATTAAATTAAAATATACGCATACGTCTATACCCGTAAAACGATGAAGATATGGAAAAGTTTTTTACTAAAAGTTATTGAAAGCAACATCTTTATTTAACAAAGTTGCTAAAAACTGGGTAGCAAATAAAAATAATATTTCTTTTGGTTTTATTCATTCGTTTTATTTATCCTATTTGAACTTATTTAAAACGTATTGATAAATTTATGTAAGTAAAAAAGATTTTATTTTCTAATATTTATCTTTAAAAAAGTTTTTTTATTATCTAAGTGTCAGACGCACAAATACATTGACCAACCAAACGAACTCTTTCGGGTCACTAATCAATCGACAGGCACAGCTGCCAGCCAGGGGCGGGGGGAACTAAATATGGTCCGAACCGGGTTTCGGTCAGTCCACTCACACGGACTGCCCTCTGATCACCAGTTCACTCATATAAATATACAAAAATAATTACCAATCTTATTTCATCTTGAGTTCGAAATTTCGGGTTGCTTCGTAAATGTTCCAAGGAATCTTGTGACAGCTTTGACTGTAAATAAAACAGAAAATAATATTATTCAGAATAATTTAATTTGTGTTAATATATAAAATGATCCGTTACTAAGTATATGCAGTTATACTTTTATACAGAAGTAATAAGTATGACACTTTTTCTAAATATATATTGACATGAAATTTTAAACAAAGGTTTTGCTAATATTTTCAATAGTTTTACTACACTAAATTATGTTTCATTTTATAATGAAAAATATCTAAAAACCGAATTAAGTATTATGTAGGATTTAATAATTATATATATTTTGATCAATCGTAAGAAATCTCTTGCTTTTTTTACAAAGGTCAATTACGTAAAGTGCATAGTATTTGAACCAATATTGCACAAAATCGATGAACAATATATTTTTATCATAGAATTAGAAATTGCTGTATTGTTGCCTTCCTTAAAATGAACAATTATTTAAATCGGTGGCAACCAGCCCGCTGTCCTTTCAGTACGGATTTAATCACAAAATTACTTTTTTTGCAATGCCTATAAGTATTTTTTAGCTTTTGGCTAGAGATAAAAATAATGCCAATAATGTTTATTATTTTATATGTACCTAAGTATTTTATTATGCAAATTAAATACATTTAGTGAAATATATGTTTTCGCGAATTAGCTCCTCTTGATATTGTCAATATTACGCGTAATTATAGTTAGTTATCCGATCTCTATGATTTGAATATAAACATATATTTGATAGCAAATGAAGTAAACTAAATATATATTAAATATCCAATGAAAATATTTGATTTACAATATGGGTACTATAATTTTAACAAAGAAATATTAAGTGACTATATATATATACAAATAGACTTATAAATATCCCATTTATAAATGCAGATGCGTATTACCATCTAGATATATTTCACACTAATAAAATATTAAAACGAAAATATTAATATATATATAGGTTAAAAACGTTAACTGCGAGTTATTTTATTTTTATTTGGTTTTACAAAGTATATAATTGGCATTTTTGGGATATTTATATATAATAATATAGCCACTATATTTTAACATTCTTATTTTAATTATGGATTACTATTCGCCACTGACGTTGAAGTTTATAATGAAAATCTAATAAAATCTAATAAAACACACATATGTATAATTAAGAGACACATAGGTGCATAACAAAGTAAATGTAATTGTTTTTAATACAGATATAAAGGCTTCATAGTATCATAATACAATTTATATTTAAGAAATATTGGCAAAACAACCAACCATTTTATTCGCTCGGAAGTTTGCTACCGAAAAGGTGAGTCCTTGTCGAAAGTGGTTGATTTCTTCGTCATCCATATCGGATCCCCGAAAACATCGGAGAATATCCCGAACTCTGATTATAAAAATTTCATGATCTTGCATATATATATTATACTACTTGAATCAGAGATTAATGGAATTATATATAATGTGTATATCATGAATTTTTAGTGGAGATTGCGAAATACACTACCTAAAAAAATATATGTGAATTTGCAAAATAGTGTTAACTAATATTTTCATCACTTACTGTGAAGATGATTGCCTGTACAAACCGACCCAAATCATGATGCTCTTGACAAGAGTGCGGAATCTCGTGAGACCAGGAGGCTGAAGGATAAAATTGATATTAACAAAATAATTATTTGATTATTATTTCGTTTATTATATTATAGAAATTAAAGTATTAGATAAATAATAATTTCTCCAATAGTTTGTCCTTTAAAGGATAGGTTTGTAAAACAAATAAACATAATAACAAGAGTCTTTCATTATAGTTTTGTCTAAAAAATGTCATAATAAGTTAGCAAATTATCTGTCTTGATTATTGATTAAAAATTCAATTATTTATTCATAATTATTCTATAATGTATTATATATAATTTCTTTGCCCAATTATACTCAGAAGGAAAGAGTGTATACATATATTTAAACATACTTAAGAGTATGTTTATTCCAATATGTCCAAACAACGCGACTAAAATATAATTGGATGGATTTACCCTCTTTGGTGGTTTTCGGCGGGTTTTTGTCCGACTTGATGTCTTCCACTTGACAATTAAATAAGCCTTACAGAATTCTGACACAGTGCTGTCGCTTGAGCGGAGAATACGAGTTGCTGGAAAACTGCTCAAATTCATGTTTTCGCAAATAACTGTGACTTATTCAGTCTGATTTTGACAAGAGCCGCTATATAGGTATATATGTCTTGTTAGGTTTACCTCCGGAAGTCTATCCGACCACTGCTAAGTGAGGAGATGTTTACGCGTTTTTGTGAAATGTGCTGAGTATTTTCTCTTGAAACGCTCTGAGCGCTATATAGGCACGCTATTATTTATTTCAAAAGAAGGAATAAAGTTCGACAAAGTTAACTTGAACTTTAGTTTACTGTAGAGCTTGTATAGCTTATAAGCAAGTAAATACTAAACAGATCATATAAAAGGGTGCAATATTAACTTTGAGGAAAATATTCTTCTGGTAACGCTGAGATCAAATAAACATCCACTTCCTAATCGCGTATAGTATATTATAAGCATCCAGCTAGTTCCATTCACAGCATATATAATGGAAATAGCTTTTTATAGGATGAAGTCAGGTAACTTTTGACTGGAGGTTTAAAACAACGCATTTTATAGCAGAGTAGATCTATTCTTTAAGCATATATACGAGTATGCATAAATCCAATACTGTAAATTTGGAGTAAAACTATAACCAAATCTGCCAATTAAGAAAGAGAGTTTTATAGGTTCTACTTTCAGAACAACTTACGGGATTTATGTAGAAGCATGTTGGCGTTTCTATATCACGATCTCCTGTTGTCTCATATTTTTTCACTTGCTGAAAGAATCAAAGAATGGTAACAGAAAGTGAGAGATGATTTAACTCATGTTATTTACCGACTAACATCTTTATTGTTATATATTAATTCATAATTAATTATATTTCGGTGTATTTTCAGTTTTGAGTCAATAATAGAATCAAATGTAGCTTTGTTACCAATTAAATAGGGAATAAAGTAGAAGTATATTAATTCACTTTGCTAATTATGGTATATATATATATCAAGGACTACTATAATACTTTGTTTAAGTATATCTTTTATGTATCGTTTATGTATACCTTATTATTAGCTAAATAAAAGTTAAGTGATCATAAATAGTTTCCTTTTAAAATGCTGTCTTTATTACACATACCACATACTCATATCTATAACAGCAAGATTCTCACTCAAAGTTAATAAACTGTTTAAAGTTTCATCTTACTATAATATTTTACACTGAAACTAATATAATTTAAAAAAATCTATTTAAATAAGAGTTAGTGAATGCATTTATGTTTATTTACTGAACGCAAATTTATTTTAGAAAGCGACTATCTTAATATATATAAAAGTATAGATAAGTAAAGAATGAAATTTAAATATTAAAAAAATGTGGTACACTCCAGTTAATTAACTAAGTATGGGAACTGCCCAAAAGTGCTGAATTAACCATTTTGTCAAATTATTGGGAGTTACTTATTACCAGAGAAAGTTTCTATTGTAATATATTAATAATTAAGCTGAGAATGGCGAATTAAATAGGTGGAGTATGAATCGGAGTATACCTACTAAACATGTTTTTGTAGATGTTTACAATTATTTTATTTTTAACAAGGAACAAGTTATATCTTAGTAATCGTCTGATCAAGCAAAACATTTTCCAATTGGATTTAATCTTTAATATGAATGTGTGTTTGAATGAAAACTGTGGTGTCAAAAATTGTTATTGGTGTATTTGGGGTGTAAATTACACACACTCTAGATGCACAACCAGATAGATATTGGTTTTTGAATATAAAATATATAGGTTAAATAGAGATAAAGGAAGAGGTAACGAATTCAAGAAAGAAGAAAACAACAAAAAGGAACGGAGATGAGGAGAGAAGAGAGAGAAAATAGGAGAAAATAATAGAGAGTTATAAGAGAAAGGAGAGTAAATTGTGGAGAGAGGATGGGAGAATAGGAGATAGAGATCGATAACACCAAGTGTGAATATTTAGTGTATTTAACATATAAATCATAATCGTGACTGGGGAACATACACAGCATAGGTGAATATTAAATGAACTTTGCAATCGTGTGCTTATGTAAATCAAGAAATATTATTCCATTAGTTAATTAATATTATTTATAAACATATTTACTATATACACTATATAAGCAGTACAGTGAATAAAAAAATAAGAATACACATATAAATGATATTCAATTTAAAAAAAAAAACCCCATAAAATTAATGTTATAATAACGTGATTTGCAACAGTGGCATAAATTCGAAGCCCATCAGAGCAGATCAAATCGGTGCGAGTTACAATTTTAAACATTATGTTCAGATGTTATCACCTACCTCTTCCTCTGCGATAATGTTTTCTAATATCATCACCCTTGGAGGCCCTTTAGGAAGCTGGTAGGATTTCTGTTCAGAAACATTTATGTCAACAATTGTTATTTGACTATAAATTAATCCGGTAAATATTGAAGCTATATTTGTCCACGTGTTAAGAGAATATAATCCACAATAGTGCTGCATTAACTTAATATGATCTACCTACAAATGAAACTTGATCATAACCAGATTTAACTTATGACATGTCTATATCCATAATTAAATATCCAGAGATCTTTAAAATCATCACACAGATAGCATTTGAGCTCCTATTGCTAGATAAAGTATAATTAAATTTATTTCTGATATATGCTTGTTACTGTATCAAAAACCATTCAGGTCAAATATAAATGATTAACGTAGTATTTAAAAAATAATGAACCGGCAACGAGTGCAATTGCAACCAATATAATTGATGGATGTATTATAATTATAATAGATTTTAATAAAATACTGCAGCAAGTCATTATGTTTTGAAAACTATTTTTTAGTAAAAGCTGAAAGCAATATTTTAAAAAGATATAAAGTTTAATTATATAATGAAACAATGTATAACTAACAATGCAGCAGGGAAAAGAAATAAAAATTATAAATAAGAATTATACGAGTATATATCAAATTTTCGATAATTTGTATATTTTCATATATTAGGTAGTTATACTGGTCATAAAGTCCGGTAAATTTTCAAAAATATATTAATCTAAATAATTTTCATACTTTCAAATAAAATGCTATAAATAATTATTTTATCAAAATTAGTATAGTTTTTAATCTATTATAATATAAAATTTAACCCTAAGAAATTTTCAAGGACTACTTTAACTATATTGAAGTATTAAAGTAGTCTTTGAAAAATTTATATACCCTACCGGAGAAAGTGATATGTAAGTTGATGGATTACTTTGGTCAGAACGAGCTTAAGATTTTTGCTTCCGGTTTTTGCTTGTTTATTTGTTGAATAATGTATCGGTATTAATCAATATCTATAATACTAATTACTTGATATAGATTAAATTAAATTTTAGCGTAACTTTGATGGTCACCTTTCATATTCGTTTATGTGTCCCTATTAGTTTGATAGTTTGAGAAAATATTTCTGCAAAAAATAATAATATTAAAAACACAATTTTTTTTACAATTAATCGTAATATTTTTAGGGAGTTATGTCTTCATTAAAACTTAACTATAATTAAATTTCTAACTATGTGCACTAATTATATTATTATCTATTATGCGTCATTTTACTATCGATCAAACTTTGTGTTCAGTATTAGTACTACAATATAAAATTAATAATGATTAAACATGAATTATTCCAAAAGTGTAGAACCAAATAGTGAAAATCATATCAAAATTATTACGTAGTTATGTTAATATTTTAAATCGGTCTTTTATAAGCATTTGTGAGCTCCGATGCAAACTTTGAATACTTGTAAATTTTGAAGATTTAAAGACTGTCGATTTGTTAAAAGTTTCTTTAACAAAACACACAACTCACACACGCATAATATATGCTTGGATGATTTAACAGACACAATTATATCGATCGGCAATTCCTAGTAATTTATCATTATTTATGACGCAATAAATATTTATATTTACTATGCATTATGTAGTTTATGTAGTTTAACTACGGGGGGGGGGGGGTGGATTAGAAAGAATCCAACATCAAAGGGGCGTTATGGCTACGCG
>JAYRBW010008708.1:0-13454 GCA_036023295.1 Invenusta paracnida
AATTTACAAGCAAATTTCTAAACGTTTTATTTGAAACAGAATTTGAACGAAAACTCGTTTTAATGAAAAACCCTTTTTGCGGATTATGCCGTGAAAAACCTTTTTGAAAAACCCTTTCTATTGAAAAACCATTTTTAGCTGAAAAACCCTTTTTTTTAACAGAGTTGATGTGGCTGTTTTCTAGGAAGCTACAATACCACTTTGGACTACACATATTTTAAACTTTGCAGAGCCTCAACATCTATAGGTACATATTCAAAGGCATATCTTTTTAATGTAGCCATTTTAAGGGCTAAATTCCTTGTTGAAAGTTTCATTACATTTTAAGTACTGTCCTAGTCTGATGATAACCTCCACTTTAGTTGTTCTCTCCTCACTGCAATATTCGACTATACTGATTTCGAAATTCTCTTGAACAAACACATTTGTTTTCAATTTGTTCTTTCTGAGATTTTTACCAATAATTCCCATGTTCTTCTTGGGTGCTTCTATTTATTCCCAGTGTCTATAGAAATGTATCTGTCTTCTACATTTTGGAAAGTATCATACGTTGACTTAAGAGACATATGTTTCATAGGAATCACTCTTTTCTTCTTCACCCTCATGCAATCATGAAACCCATGCTGCTTTCTCTTGGTTTTCTATTTCTCAGATTTGTTCTGCTTTCCAGCACGTTAATTTGCTATTTTAAAAAATGCCTGTATTTATTATATAGAATGCAGTATTTACGTGACACACTTTTAAAAAATACGCATGATATAACTTTCTTTAGCATCTAGGTACTTTCTATAACTTTTATAGTCCTTTCACTGAAGCTATCCTCTTCTATAACACAATTATTCCCTGTATTTCTGTCTCACCTCTAATACTATTAAAGTTAATCAGAGTAAGGAATTATGATTTGATGCTATTTCCAGTTATAGTTTTATATTTACAGTCTCTATCTCCCTTATTTTACCTACCTCAGTCTCTATCTCTCACATAAGGCTATTGAAATATTCGGTGTCTCTCTATTTACTATTAACCATATCCATACCGAATGGGTTTGGGGTTTTTAATTACAATGCATTAACTTAATTTGGATGCATACATACATATTGATAACAATGCTTTTCTTCGTTTTGTATAATTTTCAGGGACTTATGACGATAATGCCACTGACAAAGCCTAAACCATTTGAAAACTGTAAAAATGCACCAAAAAGAAGTAAGCAAAATATATATGTACATACTTTTATATTGCATTTAATGTATGTATCGTTGTTAATTTTGTAAAAAATTGTTTAGCCAAACGGAATAATCTATATATACGGGGACACATTTTAGTTGTATATTACATATTATACATATTCACGTAGAACCGTATATAAAGGCTTTGTATCATGTGATATTAAGAAACACTTGAAACAGATCTTTATAGTGGTGGTTTATCGCTGCGGTGACATTAAAGCCTCTGGCGTGAGGTCGACTTGAGCAGCCATAAGTGAAGATATATATGTGGCTTCAATAATTTGTGCAACATAATTTTTATAATCTACTTAGCGTTTCGTCTGAAATAGTTAGCAGATAGCAATAAGTACTGCAGAGGATACGTATCCACAGATTCTAAAAGTTTTTTCGTTTCTAGAGTTTCTAGAATAATCTCTAATGAACACTGTTCACCTAAACGCCCCTTAGGTACCAATAACAATAATAATTTTTTACTGTTCTAACAAATTATCGCAAGCAGGGTTTCAGCTACCTATAAAATCAATTCTCTATTTTTATTTGTTCAACTTTCTTAGTAATACGAAGCATAAATCAGTGAATTATTTACCTAATTGAAACACCACATTAATACACATCATTAATATTTTAGTTACAATATTGTATATATATATATATAATATATATATTATTACACTACGTAACGCGGGCTGCGACACAAACAATCATTAAGAGACAACAACGACTCAACTACTCATATCTAAATGACCTCGAAGTAGCTCAACAGGTTGTTGCGACAATAGGAAACACCACTGACACACTTATAGGAACTGTCCCAACATCAAAGATATTAAGTTGCAGACAACTTATTTGCACGACCAAGGTAGAAAAAAAGGGCAAATAATGAAAATACACTGAAATAATAGCAACAGGAAGGTTTTAAAAAAAGAAAACAAAACCGGTATTACGATCAACTCTAACGGCCCTCACAAAGCGACAAGTCGAAAATGCAATAAAAAACTCTAGTTTGAACGTACGCAAAGAAGAAACATACTATATGCTTGCATGGCATATAACGTCGAAACCTTCAGCGAAGAAAACAGGATACTGAAGCTTTTAAAGCTATATAAATACACTGACAGGCCGATAAAGAAAGATACAAAGCGCTATCGCCGCTGACTCACCCAAAGAGTCTGCTCTTACTAAACCACTTTAAATATCTGCTCACTTCTAGAAAGCTGGTTGTAAATATTGAAGTGGAGGCGATGTTCAACGAGCTGCCAATCAACACCCAGCCCTTCACCTTGATGGAAGCTAAGTCAGCGGCCCCTAAAATTAAAAGCGGTAAAGCAGTTGGGATCATCGCAATACCAGCTGAACTCCTTAAACTATCAGAAATTCAGCAAACACTCTTATACATCCTATAATGAGATATTGTTGTGCCCTTACTATCTCGTGTATTATGCATAACAAACAGCAGAACACAATATTGTCATATTAATATACTTTATTAATACTCATCAGTTAGTTAATTTTATCAGGGTCCTGAGGGGGGCAGGGGAGGCACGAGCCCCTCCCGTTTTTCTGTTTACGCCCTTTTAGTTGCGCCTCTCTATAAGTTTTTAAAACTCCTTACATTATTATTTTAGAGATTATAAATGTTATATTATATACTCAAAATGTTGCCCAAGCGTTTAAATGATAAAGCAAAAGAGCTTGCTCCATTCTCTCATTGTATTGATCACTCACTAAGCCTTGTTGTGAAAGATAACGAAAGTTTTTCAGAAAACTGAAAACTCTACTTTATCTGATTGTTCTGATTTCGTACATGAAATATCAAAATTGATAAAAAATCACTAAAACAAAATGCTTTATTAAACAAACTAAAAACTGAATTGTCCGATGTAGAATAGATTCCGGGTATTATAACTCTTTGTCCAACAATATGGACTGTGAAAGAATCAAGTTGCAAATCGGTAATCGACAATTATGCAATGCTTCTTCAGCTGTGGGATATCTGCCTCCAAGACAATTTAGATTCTAAAACAAGATCAAGAATCGTTGGCATTTAATGAATGAAAGAGTTAAACTTTTTCTTTGCTCTACACCTTGGTTGTCGTATTTTTATGATTACTGATATTTCACTAATAAATCAATATATTTAATACTCTTCAACAGACATATTATGTCTTTTTCTGAAGGAAGGGACATTGCGATGTTGACAGTCAAAACACACATGGACATGTTAGATGAGGAGTATTTAAATTTGTGGTAGTAAAAAATACAGAAGCATGTCAATGATTTCCAGAACCCCAAGGAACCCATACTCCCCTGAAAAAGGAAGCTGCCAGCATGGTATGAAGAAGGTTGCAGTACCACCCATCATTACTTTGAGGCAGTCATTGAATACTATCGTGCTCGAGGTTATTTATTCTGCTGTTTACACTATCAGAGATTGTATTGGTCAAGTAGAACAGAAATACTTGAAACTTTGGAGAGATTTTACTTTCTGAAGATGTCACAGATACCATAGCACGGATAAAGAAGACATACTCAGATATCGACACTAACTTACTTAAGGTGCAACTTGGGCTATACACAACAATGTTTGATTACATTCCGAAGTATGTCAGTGATGTTGTTTCACATCTCATACAGCTTTCCTCTTCTCAATAATCTTCTATTTCTGATATTGCAAAATAGCTTAAATTATTCTTGTTACTCCAGCAACAAATGCTGTTTGTGAACGAATTTTCAACACTGAGAAGACTCAAATATTTCTGAGAACAACAATGATATAGCCAAGGCTGAATAATTTGGCAGTGTTGCACATTTATTCAGGCTGTGCAATCCAACTTGATCCAGAAAAAGTGATCACTGAATTCTGTATGCATCATCCTTATATAGAAAGAATTTATTCGAATTTTAGTGTCTTTATTTTGAAATTAAACAGTCTGTAAAATTTTGGTGTTGCTAAAACTTTTTAAATTTTACGTATTATTTATGTAATTTTCTATAGTGTCTCTATCAATTGATATATTATACATGTTTAAGCCTTATACCCATAGAGTACACTTATACCTTTAACCTTTCAATTCAGTCCTGAAGGCATAGCCATCATGGAGGTACCCTAAAGTAATGCTCCCTTTTCAATGTGGCCCCCCAGTTTTTTAAAGCTTCCCATGCCTCGTGTATACAGGCATAGCCTGGCTGTACATCAACTGTGAATTCAGAATAAGTGTGTGGCTACATATACATGAATGAACATAGTTATCTTATTGGTCAAGAGATATTACGTTAGCTCAGATAAAGTTCAATACTTAATATGCAGCGCAACAGATATTTAGAAATGAAAACGCACAAAAGATTGGCTTACATCACAGATTGTGGTCTATCTTCAAAAAAGCGGATACAAATATTGCCAGAGGAATTGCCTTCAAGTCTTTGACAGCAAAACTGTACAACAGAATTTTGCTGGATAGAAAGAATATACCCTCACATTGACCCACTACTACACCCTAACCAAAATGCCTGTAGATCCGACCAAAGCACCACTGAACCAATATTCGCTCTTAAAAGAATCATACAAGAATGCAGCGTAAGACAAAACCACAATTTTGACAAAAATTCAGACTTTTCAAAAGCCTTTGACAGCGTATCTCGTACACAAATTAGGAATATACGTCTTGCATATGGCCTACCCAGTAAATTAGTCAATCTTATTATGCGTTGTATACCATTACCAATGCGTTGTATACCATTACCAATGCGTTGTACACCATTGCCAATGTCATCAAACCAGACGGGCCCAGCGAAAGTTTTGACATCACTGCTGTCGTATTAAATGGTGACATACTTGCACCTTCCATTTTTGTAATTGTTGTCAATTACATCACGCGCATGTCAGAAATAAAAGTAGGAAAGGCAACAGGTTTTAAAATAAAGAAACGTCAGTCAAGCAGACACCCTACATAGCACATTCCGCACTTCCTAGACGATATCGTTCTTCTCAATATCAACATGCAAGATACTAAAATACTCCTAACAGCTATGGAGAAATATGCCATCTCAACTAGTTTAAGAATAAATCACAAAAAGACAGGGTACATGATCAGCGGTTAGTTAATTAACAATACCCATCCAAATTGAAAAGTAACAGAAAGTGATGTCAACAAGGACAAAAACGTCATATGTTTAGGCAGCTGGGTAAGGTCAAGCTTAAAAGTGATTGAAATACGCATAGCCCTATTCTTTAATGCTGTCAAGAAAATTAGCAAAATTTGGAAATCGGCATGCTCCACAGAAGTAGTAGGATAAGCAACCATCGAAAACGTGTTACTCAATGGCTGTGAAGCCTGAAATATGACCAAATACTCAACCCAAAAGATTAATGGCTGCTACTTCAAAAAGAAAATATATATTCACAACTCAGAAGGTCTGATGAATACCGATTTATACAACGGGCGGAATAAAATCTCCACCATAATTCTCAAAGACAATTTCGTCGACCACTGCATCTGAAGCTCCCAATCTGTCAGTACACCCAGACTTTGGCAGACCGATGGTCCTCTCATACATGGCCAGGGAACTCACACTACTTGCCTAAAGATGCTGAAAGATAACTCAGATGGAATGGATCTCACAGAAATAAAAGAACACAAATTACTAGAGATCTCTCATAAATGACATTTAACACTTTGTCCATTCGTTGTGTATAATATATTATGATGTGTTTTGTCTTTTGGTTTTTATTTGCTGGAATTTATATGAAGTATTTTCTTATCATTCATGAAATGTGTATGATAATCTTTCATCCGTTGTCTCAATATGAAGATGTAATAATTATTTGATTGTCACACACACTTATGATGAAGTATAAAAAATAAATATTTCTCAAATATTTCAGCTGAAGTGGAACAAAGCTACAGCAATCAGTGCCTTAGGATTGTGAAATGGCCATGTCCTCCAGGCTTAATCGATCCTTCATATGGAATAAAAGATTGCTTCTATAAACTTGTACTTATCCATGGTAATCAGAGAGAATTTGTATGTGCGCCATACAACAGATGGGAAGGTATGAATATGTTGTATTATTGATTTATTCAAGTATTATTTTCTAAATATATTAATAAATATAAGGAAGCATATTCGAACAATACCAGCATTATTAATTTCTATTAAACATGCAGGAGCACATCAGTATATAGAGACAGAAGAAGACACTGCGTCGTGTATCATTGAAATTTGAGCGATAAAGACACCGTATAAAACGTATAGCTTAGTACTGAGCGGGGAGGGGGGCGATATAGACATACACGACGTACCTTTTGAGCAACATAGAAGCATATTATCAACAGGCCAATAAAAATCGATGATTTTCAATAGAGTACTCCCCTTGTCGAGCGACCCCCTCAAGAGTGACCTCCCCGCTCCACCGACAGTTTTTGACTTGGCTAGACCGGGTTTTACATTAAAAATGACCTCTCAAGAGCGGCTTCCCCCCAAGAGCCACCAGCGATCGGGTTTTGATCCATCATTTAACATGTTTACCTCTGTAGAGACACGTTAATTATTGATATGATAAAGTAATAAATTATTTACAGAATCTGCCATGCACATTTTTAATGAAATTCAATTTATGACATTTTGTAGCACATACTAAGTGAAAATTGCTGACTTTTTCCAAAAGATCTAACGGTTTTATGTAGAATATACAATCATTCCTTTGACAATTGCACACCTATTGATATTCACATAGTTTTACTTAATCGTTTTAATTTATTATAAATTTGTTGTGGTTAATGCAGTTTTTTAAATGGGTAATTAAATCGATGAGAATGTAACTATAATTTTAGCTAAAATACATATATGTATAAATTCGACACCCGATCCGCCTGGCGCTCCAATAATGGAACATTCCTAAAAATCGGTTTCTAAACCGATTAAAACAAAATTATTTTTATTTTTTTGAATAACTACTACAACCTATAAAGAATCACTAAAAACATTTTAAAATATTACTGCCCTTCTAGGAGCCGGCGGATAACGGTTAAAATTTCTGACCTTTCTATTCTACCATTGTAGTTTCCGTAGCTGAAGTTGAGTTTGCACATTAAATCTTCCTCTTCTGGTCGGGATGGCATTTTTTATTGGGTGTACAAGCTCTGCGCTCAATCATGATGGCGCCCGCTGTTTGCCACATATTTAACTTTAGTTTCGCATCCGGCCTTTATCCCTCTTTTTTAAAACTAGCTAAAGTTATTCCCATTCGTAATGACGACGGCGAGTTTCGCCTTCTTTTTCCCATCTTAGTCAAAGGTTTTGAATCTATTGTCCTTAAAAATTCCTTCTTCATTCTTTACAAAACTCTCTTGGTCCCCTTGAGTTTGCCTTTTCTTCAGTACCTGGCAGAAGAACCACCACTGCTCTTACCCTTATTCAATTTAACGATCTTCGTCCGCGTTCTAGCAAGTTCATTCTTATAAAATACGCAGATAACTTTACCTTCATTCACAATTCTATCAGCGTCAATGAAGACGAGCTCTCTTTCGAATGGGTGCTCTTCACTGAGTGGGCCAACACCAAAAAAATGTCAATCAAATACAATAAAACTAAAATCCTCAACATGTCTTCTTTTCTTCCTGTTACATTCCCTATCCCTCTTCTCGCCCTGATTGCTTCCAAATTGAATCCGTTCTTTCTATTAAACTTCTTGGAGTAACTTTCTCCTCTGATCTTTACTGGAATCTGCATATTATGAATATTTCTCGCAAAGCTTCCACCTGCCTCTTCCACCTAAATCTAACCGTCCCCTCCCCTACCCCCTCCCCCATTTATTGGTGCGTGTACAACTCCCTCATGCAAAGTATTTTACTGTACGCCTTTCCTGCTTTTTTGTAACTGCCCCGCTTATCTCTTTGCTTCCCTTACCTGTATTGAAATATTAGATATTACCTTACAGGTAATGTTTTTATGTACATATATCTAACCGATATAATTATTAGTATTTAATTTTCGTTTTAGTTAGTTTTTATAGGGGTTTATTTATAATGTACTTATACCTGTAATTTTTCTTTTATGTACTATAATCCATTGTATATGCAGTAAAAAAAGCTTTATTATTATTATTAGTATTATTATTATTATTATTATTATTGTTATTATTATTATTATTATTATTATTATTATTATTATTATTATTATTATTGTTATTATTATTTATTTATTTTTAGTATTATTATTATCACTATTAAACGTATAATCACCTAAAATCTCAATATAACTCTCTCCAACGCTTCTAATAAACATTGTTTTAAACTTGCTCGTGCCATTGCCAGCTCCCCGAATCAACATCTTCGTCACCTCTTCATCGCCCGTAACAGCCCTCGTTTCCGCAACAAACTTATTCCTTGCTATACTTGTACTGAATACTTCAAAAACTTTTGCACCAAGTATGCTTCCTCTATTTCAATTCTTGCTTCTCCTTTTTATACTTTTTATTAGTCTTATTATTTATTTCTCGACTTTGTGTTTTAAATTTGTATTTTTTACTGTATAACTGAATCATTGTACCTTTCTTTCACATTTCCTGCCGAATTTTCTTTTCAGAAATTAATAAAAGATTTTATTATTTGTTTTATTATTATTATTATTATTGCATATAAGTGGAATTGTTAGCGAAATTGTGCGTAATATAGGGTAGCGAATTACACTTGGATACAAGCAACCAGTAGAAAAAGGAATAGCGAACGAAAAGTAGTAAGAAAAAGCTACAACTCAATGTGTGAGACTTGGTGATAACATTAATTCCATAACCATTAATGAAAGGAAATAAAATGTTGATCGGTTGTAGTTGAGTACAGCCTTGTCTAAAAATTGTAGAATTTAAGCATATTTTTAAATGGTAATAAATCACATTTATTAAAGTTAACATAGCTTGATAAAAATTACTTAAGTACTTTGATATGGCGAAATATGGTGAAAAAATCTTTCAGTTTCAGCACTGCTTACTGGTATCACGCAACCAAGGATTAGGACAATATTTTATACTTTGAAAGTCGTCTTAATCTGTCTCAGACACAGTTTAAATTTTTGATTTTGGATAAAAAAGCTTTATTTCTCAAAATTATTTCCAACGCCGAACTTCAATTAACCTAAAATATAAGCAAATGACCTATTGACCTTCAAACAAATGAAGGTCAATATGAGATATGTCAAATATATAAATTCAAGTTAAAATTTTAAGGGTCAAAAGTGCATCTAGACAAAATTCACCTTGAGTATTGAATGACCTGGAAAGGTCATCTCTATAATATAAAAAATCTTTCTGTTGTCGATTGCCAATTTATATTGCTTTAAAAGCTGAAGAATCAGCTGAGACATTCCAACAGAAATCCAATGATTGAGCGAGACTTCACTTCGCTTATTAAATGACTTATAAAAGAAAGAACGGCTGACCGGAACTAATAAGACTTGCTGCAAGAACGATCGTTTTGATAGTCTCATAAGTCAGAATTGCATGATGTTGGTACATTTCTGTAACTTTAAAGTCACTTTAGGAAACCCAGCACATTTTTGCAAATAATGATAATTACAGCTGTGGAAAATTTCAAAATATGAAAGCAACCCCTGAGTCATTGACTTCGTTTCGTTATCCCAGCTGCATGAATCTCTAGTCCATTTTCAAAGTATACATGGGAAATTTATTTCCTTCTATTATGCTAAACAAGCTTGGCAGCATATTATCTCAGACATTTTTGAGACACTCATGACGTTCGATTCAACGAGTTTTGTATAGTCCCTTTAACTATTCAATTAATGCAATATTGAAATATATATTTATTTCATTAGTTTATTATTTATAAATTTAATAACTTTTTTATTTGTTATTGTTAATTTTATTTATTTCTAACACGATTTGATTTAAATATCTTAAAAGGTGATTGGAAAATACGAAAAATAAACACATTTGATATATAATATTTACAACTTATATATATTTATTTATGATATTCAACTTCTTACATTTTCAACAAGGCAAATTTTGATTTTTTATAAAATAAAATATACCTACAATTATATGTAAATTGTATAAACTTCTAAGCAAAAAGCAATATTCTAAACAATATTTACAATACAGGTAAAAAACAATTTTATTTTGTTGCCGTATTTTATGTAATTTTGTCAAAAATATTTCACTTACATATTTCAAATTTGAATACTGCATATTTTTTGCAGTCCATTTAAAAATGATCAAATAATATTTTATATAGATAATAATAATAATACATAATTCATAATAACCACAAAAACTACAATATACAGTCAAAGTGGATGAGAGAATCAAAAAAGAGTAATAAAATTACAATTTAGAGAAAATGTTAGTTTTTAAATTCTTTTTGAACGATATAAAGTTTACAGTTATCTTTGGTCATTCCACAGATTAGGATCAGCTAATGACAAGGCTCCTTTTCCACGTGTGACACGGATCAGTGGCTAAAGAAGACGTGGAGCTCATTGGGATCTTAATACAGCATTGATTGTACATGATTGAGCAGGTATAACGAGGTCTTTAAGGTAGGCTGGTGCATTCCCATGGATACACTTATGGATAATACAGCTGACTTTGTACCTCACCCGAAGATGGATTGGTAGCCAATGGAGTTCACGCAGTGTTGCTGAGATATGAGCTGATCTCGGTAAGCATCTAACGAAGTGGGCACAGCTATGAATTCTTTGAAGACGATTATGAGAAGATGATACCCTATGAGAATAAAGTTACAGTCTATTATGGATCAAATTTCAATTGCGATATTTACACATTAACTGTTCATTGATATTTTTAATTTGTATTGGATGCACACATATAGAATTTGGTCTTATATTCCCTTACATTTGATAAGAAAAGAGTATATTATTTTTATGCTAATACTATATGTGCTGAATATATGTATTTTTCATTAATATGAGTTGTAACAAGTTATTTAAATATAAGGCCATGTTGTATATATATAATCTTTAGTAAATATACACAACTATATATTTTTATTACTATTAGTAATACAAATATTTGTTATCGAAATTATAACAACAACAAAATTTGAAAGAAAATTAAAGAAAACAATATAATCAGCATTTTTTATAAATGTCTGTAATCAAACTAGGATTAAATAATTATCCGTAATAGCTTAAGATAATTTTTCGCCACTAATTATTAAATTAAAATATATTATCGTATTATTATAAATAATGTACAAACTACTTTAATTTAAAGCAAAAGATTTACAACAATTTTCAAGTAATTGTTTAGTTTATTAAAAAGATATTTATATTCTATTCGAAATTAAACTCTATTATTATTATTTTAATAGTGTTATTTTAGATTTTATTGAAATACAAAGCACATTGCAGTACAATATGTGATGCAATCTTACCATAATAGTCAGAAACGTTATTATACGTTTGTTTTATTTATATCTTATGTCCTTATCTATTCACATAATTTATTATCACACAAATAAAACGTACAAATGGTTATGCACTCTTTTTAGATAACAATGTTTAAAAATATCTATACATGTAATATAATATAAGATTGCACATTTTAATATTTTTAAATTTATTTTTATATTTTCTAAAAGAGTAATTTTAAATACAGAACTTCTTAGGTAATGTTTAGGTACTTCTTAAATGAATAATGCAAATGAAAAGTGTAACTGTTTAAGAATTAAGCATTAAGACTTTGTTGAAATATATGTGTAATACATTTAAATAATCTAAAAAAGTATTTATTTTATCCGTATTTCACTTTTGTTCATCGATTACTTTCCAAGTATTGACGATATAAATAGTTTATAATTTCATAAATTGTTTATTGTAAATAAAATATTACTTAAAATAAGTTCTAGTTTCTTTGAATATAAAATAAAGTATTATGTACATTAAATGCAAGTATTTATCTAAATAAAGGTCATTCATATTTCCAAATGTGTTTTTTTTTACTTTGATTATTGAAAATTTTCTTAATTTAGACTAGCAGATATTTGTAAAAATTTCTATTTTAATAAAATAATATTATATTCATTGATTTTCGTATATTTAAAGTGTTTCATTTCATAAAAATGGTTGCCTTATTCCATTACACAACTTTACATCGCTAGCAAGACTTCAACATATTTTTCAACCGAAGTCTCATTTACCTGAAGATAAATGAAAATGTAAAACTTGACATTATAATACTGCTTTTAACATTTCAAACCTTAGAAAATACCTTTCAACTATCCTATGGTTATAAATATTTTATGTATGCACTTCACGCTTAAAGGAATATTTCACAGACTTTTCAAAACTTGCAGAGAAACAATTCTTAGTTTTATTCAAAATATTTCACAAAATTAAATGTCAGATGAAAGTTAACTCTGTACCCTCAGACAGAGTGTAAATATTTTGAAGGCATTATATATTCATATGAAAATATTTTTAAAGAATTATAATAACAAATAAACCAATAGTTAATTTTTTAGCATTAGACTACTTTGAAATTTAATAAAAACACGTAAGTTATATGATATATTAAGTGTAAATTAAATTGTTATTAATGTTCTTAAAATTTTAATACATTTAGATTTAAAAATATTAATATTAAGCAAATAAATATGAAACAGTATGCAGTTGTTATATTTACAATTAACCACTTTATAGTAAGAAATATAGCATATTACAATACACCTAATTATGGAACTATCTCTTTTATCTATTTGTTATACGTAGGTATATGTAAAGGTTCATTAATGAGAAAACTTACAAAAACATAATGATAAAATATTTCAAAACATACAAAAGTTTTATTTTAATATTTCCTGAATATATATTTTTTAATATTTTACGTATGAAAACATTTTGAATTTAAGTGCAATTTAAATGCATTTTATACATATGCAAGGAAACAAATGACTATATAAATAAAAAGTTCTGTACAATAAAATATAAAATATAATGCATTTTATACATATGCAAGGCAACAAATGACTATATCAATAAAAAGTTCTGTACAATAAAATATAATGCATTTTTTCCAATATACAATGATATGGTATTTTTAAACGAAAAACGGAGTTAGTAGTATATTTGCTCTCACATATCCCGCAACTCCCGCCACACACCCCTTCCTCGACGGAAGTTGCGGGATATGTGAGAGCATAAAGCAATCCTTGTAATAAATAACTACTTCATTCACTCCTTAACAAGGAA
>JAYRBW010008719.1:0-13453 GCA_036023295.1 Invenusta paracnida
ATCATGTTAAATATTTCCGCAATTTTGATGGTTCAAATTTGATAACATAATAAATTAAAATTTTGTACACATTATTTAATTTAAACTTTTGGCGCCCCTTGTAAACCCGACCCCCCCGTCTGTTGAAAGCTAGATCCGCGCCTGATGGGTATAAGGAAGAGGGAAATGCTTCGACTTCTATGGCTACTGTATAATTAACAGCACCATATTATAATCGAATTCAATATCTTTCGGTAGTATGAAAAGATGGTCATCAACCATATACGCATAGAGTAATAAAACCAAGAGAGTTCACTGGGTCAAAAAAAGTAAATATGTGAGTTTAAATATTCAAAGTTCGCCATTTTATATTTCCACCAATGCGATGGTAATTACGCTCTAAAACAGTATAAAATATCGAATTTCCAACTGGCAAATGTACATGATATAAAGTACTGATATCAAAAGTAAAAACATAAAAGTGTGCGTCTGAATAAGAGCTACAATAATATGTAATTTATAGGAGTATAGCTTAAATAATAAAAAAGTTTTTTGATAGCGGCCAATTACTAGTTTTGCCTACTTTTAAGCCGTAGGAATACGAAATAAAGTGCTCATACAATATAGGCTATGCATACCAAATAATGTAGACAAAACTAGCTATTTGCTGCTATCAAAAAACTTTTTTTTTATTCAAGCTATACTTATATAAATTACATATTATTGTAGCTGACATTCTGATATTTTTTGTGGTTTTAAAATGGTAGATTTTCCGCTTGAATCAAGAGTGAGCCTCTTTACAATCTTATATTTTTTGGTCAATATAGTGTGGACCAAACATTTATGATGTTATTATTACTACTTAATAGCACGTGTTATTAAATATAACTATTTTCGTTTTAATTGAATGACTTATTTAAATTTTATTGAAAATGGATTTTTATTAATCATATACTACTCAACACTTTTCATGGGAATAAAGTAGTATGTTATCTTAAATCAGGGAGGCAATTTTTTTTAAGCATTTAAAAAATAAAATTCGAAATCTACATGGTCGAATTACCTAGTCTGTAAAGTTTGAGATGTACCTATACATTCAAATGCGCCAAGTGAACTCTCTTGGTATTATTACTCTATGCATACGAGTATGTCAACAGTATTAGTCATTAGTATAATTTTAGATGCGTGATTTTAAACGTTTTCATTTTGCCCCTCTTATATTTCAAAATATACTGTGAAGGGAATCCCACCAAATTATTTTGTTGTAGAATAATAATTTATAAGTGACATACTTATATTAATTATAATTATTGAGGATTTTTGAATGATTTGAAATTTACAAAATAATAAACCAAAAGAACGTGTATAGAATATATTGATATAACTGTTAATAAACCTAGGTACACAAAAAGCTACAACAAAAACAGTTAGTCTCGTTTTAAGTCAATAAGTACACTACAACAACGGTCCTAGCATTACTGAATATATAATTACGCAAATGTTAGGACCAACAATTATGCGATTTTCCAATACTGCTGATGCAATCCGGCAAGTTTCTGTAGGAGTCACCTAGAAGCAAAAGCAGTCAGTAAAACAAAAGAGAGACGAAGAAATTGGAATAGAGATTATCGAATAGGTCATACTTAAGTGATAAAACGATAATGCTGTTGAATATAAAAACACGATACATGTATTATTTAAAACAAAATGATAACTAGAGAAGGACATGTGCGCACTTAGGTAAAATTGTTTGGAAAATGAAAGGAAAGAGAGTTAGTTATAAGTACACAATATCAGCTGTATGTATCTTATCTACTAAGTTATATGATGAAGAGATTCAGAATTGAGATAAATGGGTGGGAAGAAAAGAGATGGAGGGGATGTGTAAGACCCTCTCAGTCATCAGATCATAAGTTAATTCTTGGCAGCCATAGCAGCGAGGGACTTATAGTTAATGTGTAGACCCAGTTTAATGTCAAAGACATGCGAGAGAAGCAGCTGGAGGGCAGGCTCTCGGTTGCGCTGAACATTTCGCTGGATCTCGGCGAGTGTTTGGGTGGTTCCCGCGTTAATCTGAGATTCTACGTCACTTTTGCTTCCGAGAATCTACATGAAATGAGAAAAAAATTATTATATTAACTGAAGAAAATAAATAATATTCCGGTAGTAAAAAAATGTGATAAAATCAGGGACTACTTAAGTAGTTAATTAAGAATTACTATCAAAGTAATTCGCAGTACTTAAAACGTAGTAATGAATGGTTCCAAATTTAAAGATATGCAAAAAACATATTGAGATGTGAAACAATTGAATAAAGACACTTTATTCTGAACATATTTTCCATGTGAATGAAAATAAATATTAGCACATTTTATCAAAAATAACTCTATATTGCTCTCTTAACGTTCAATTTGTTATCAGAATTAGATGAAATTGTATATAACTCTAAAGAAATATATACCCTTACTAAATTTTTCAAACACAAATACTTTAATATGATATACAAGACACATAGAACAATATTAATTTAGTTCAAATTAAACTCAACGAATATATACATATAATATATATAAAAACACTAGTTTCTATGAAAGATCGGGGCCCCTATCAACCATTACTAAGGTCTGGTAACATAAGACAGAATCATCTAACTTTTGTTGAAATATCGATATTAACTTGCTTCTTGTTTTTTAAGATATATATATATATAATATATAGTCTATCTTAAAAAACAAGAAGCAAATTATTATGTCTATTACTTTAGGGTAAGAAAAAAATATATAGATATTCATTATGATTAATGCTAAATTTGTATTTACTATATAATAATACTTCAGATCGGTATGCTATTTCTGGGTATACAAATTTTAAAAATAGGTTCCCATACTCTTTTAATATACAAAAAACTATAATATTTCCAATTAAAGAATTCAAACAGACATCATTAAAGCAAAAGGGACACTATGAGAAAAAATTCACAAAAATTTATTTGTTTTTCTGGATCGGTTTAAATGTCATAAGGAAATATATATCAGGCATGAGAACGGTCTAGCGTGTCTACGGAGGAAGCAATTTTTAAGGCCCCTAATCTCCAGGGTATTTATGGCGAGGCGAGAAGCCGAGCCTTTAGACATTTTTAGCTTTTAAAAGCTTAATATGCATCTAAAGGCATTTAAAATATTTTTAATCATAATTGTTAATCTACAATAAAAAAATATAAAAATAGACTTAAAGATAAACTCTTATTAAATAAAAATATACTAGGGCCCTTGAGTTAGAATATATAAAAGGGCCCTTTACAAAATAAATTTCATTATGGGACCTTTTATACAAAGATAGACTAGGGCCCTGGAGTTAGAATATAGAATTGGGCCCTCTACAAAATAAATTTCATTATGGGCCTTTTTATACAAATAAAGATAGACTAGTGCCCTTGAGTTAGAATATATAATAGGGCCCGGAGGATTTACTCCAAACGGAGGACAATTCTCATACCTGATATATATAAAATATATTGTGTACTTAACAAACAAATTTACATGCAATTTTTTCTCTTTAACAATGTATTAAAATTTTTATTCCTTGATCAATTTTATAAAAACAGATTTGAAAATTGGAAATCTCATTCTATTAATCTGACAGAAAATTGTTTAAATTTTGAAATTAAAATTTTCCAACTGAAACACCTACAGCTATTATAAAAAACATAATCAATTATTTATTTATTTTGAAAATGACCAGAAATTCGTTTTTTAGGTTTTCCATTTAAAAAGTAAGCTAAATTAGTTTATTATTCTCTTTCAAATTTGTCAATATTTAGATTTTTAGGCTCCGCGGGAGGCCTGAAAATACGTAAAACCTTATTTAAAAATTTAAATAATACTAAGTTACACTATACAAAGGAATTTCATTTCAATTACATAATATATGTACTACATATCTTAATTAATATAAATTGGGCAGCACATATATTCTAATTGAAGAAAAGGATATTCTACATTAATTTAATTTAAATAGTGACATAGAAGGTTTTAATAAACCACTTAAATTTGTTAGTTAGAAAAACCTACTATGTCGTATTCTTATTAATATCATAGTAATAAATTTGCACTTCTTGTAAATACTCATAATAATATGTAATATGATGCTCAATCATTTTTAAATTATAATAATAACGCTATATTTTACTATTACAAAATAGTATAAATTATAAAAGTATATAAAATTAGTATAAAAACAGAGCATAGTAGAAAGGATTTCGGTTAACACTTTATACTTACTGTTATGAATATGCTGTTATTGTATAAAACTATTTAAAAATAACGTTTGATATTTTGATTAACTAAGGCTATTTTCACTGAATATACATATATAATAGATAGTAACCGTGTTTTCCATTTTTTATATTTAGAAAACGCCCTTTTTTAGTCGGCTTATTCAATTTTAGAATATATACCAGGTCCCTATTATTATACTGAGCATAAATCAAAAAATGAACTCCCGAATAAACATCTTAATCATTTAATTAACGATTTTAATGCTGAAAACAATTTTGCTATAATGAACCTTTGTATGCTTATTCGTTAGTGTTGCATGTGCATTTTTTCAAAATGATTATATTATACATGGTGAAAGTAAAAATTGGGAGTGACGATATTTGCAAGATATGTAAATCTTCTTGGAAATAAACCGCAAGATGTCACAACAGCAAATGGCGTTAATTTCAAACATTTATTATGACTGTACAATATTACATATTATATATCAGTTTTGTCTGAGAATTTCTCCCATTTTAAAAATAACAGTATAATATGTAGATATTTTTAAAATTGGTCAAAAAATACTTGAGCTTCATGTTCCTTGTACATCCGTTCACGTTCAGCTCGCTCAGCATTTATTTCTATTTCTGCTTCTTGCTTTGCCTGCTTCAAACGACGTGCCTTACCTGATGGATAATGAACACATTTGTCAATGAATATCATTACATTTAATAGACAGACATTCGGAATAATACTAGAACTTTGATAACATAAGAAAACGATATTGAGCATAATACTGTTTAAAAAACATACTTTAATACACTAAAAAATATTTAAAATGTAAAAAATGCAATAGGGTGCCAAAAAAATCATGATATATTTAATAAATAAAAATATGACTACTGTAACTTCGAACTTTCGAAAATGGAACAAATATAATGTATACATACTCTTTAGTCTAAATTAACAGTTTAAAAAAGTTTTCTGCTATAGTACCATAACGAACCTAATGTAAACATTTATTTATGTCAAATGTTTACACCTTTCATAGGTTATATAAAACCTGATTAATATTTCATTGAATAAAAATGGTCTGTTTAAAATCTAAAATGAATATCAACAATAGATTTGACTAAATGCAATGACAGTATTACCATTTTACATTTTAAAAATACATATAAAGAGAAAAAAATGATTAAAGAGAAAAAGAATTAAAAAAAGAATATATCACAAATAAAAAATAATTAGATGCATATTACATTCCCTTTGCACAAAGGATAAAACTAAACTGACTTAATAGTTATTTAGTGATATCTTGTAATTTAAGTTATATTCATAATTATTTGTTAACTTATTATTATTTGTTAACTTTTTATTTTGTTAACTTATTATTATTTGTTAACCCCTTGAAAAAACAAGTATAATGAAAATCAAGCAAAATTATAAAACTTATCAGATATTGTTATACAAAAAAAATAAACTTAAATAAAAAATGTTATTAAATTAATTACATTACTCATACAAATGATATATGAGGCAAGCTGTTATTTAGTGTGAATTTCTAAAATTTTATTTATAAGAAACATAATACATTTTCAATTTTTAATAACAAAAATATATATATGAATTTCACAAAAAAATTTCTGTCGTTTTTTATTCATAAAAAAGACTTAATATTACTTAACACCAGAAAACCCATGATGTCAAAAATGAACAAAATACAAATGTAAACTATTGCTCTTTTGTTATTATAAATAATAGTTTAATTATAAAACTACTTTTGCAGTATAATAGGCTACTTTTGAAATATGAAACTAAATTATATCAGACATGTCTCTCTTTGTCATAGATAAGTGTCAACATTAACTTACCCTAGAAGACCAAAGATGTAAAAAATGACAGGTAGGTAATTAAGCTATTTGCTGGATATTCAAATTTTGTTTTAATATATTTATGAAGATACTATGCTGACTTATATGCCAAACAAACCTGACAAGTATGGCACAAATTCTGGCTCCCATAGTGGACAACAATACCAAATATGTTTACAATATATATTGCCCTATTTGAGGAAACCCAGGATTCAAGCAAACAAACCTGTTGCACATGAAGTTGTCATCTCTCTGATGCACCCCCTGTTGAATTAGGGATACAATGATACAGATGATAATTTGTTGGCAAATATCCCTCTCACCAAAGAACTTAATACCAAACACACCATTCTAGCATGCACTGTTTGGCACAACCAGAGGATTTCCAACAAACTTACCAAGCAACAAACACCCACTTCACAATTTGCAGTTCTTTTGGAGCCATAATGATCAATGACTTTTGGTAAAATATCAGTGCAAAGTCAGAAAGGCTTTGTAATCCACGTGTGGTTCGTAATCTCAATGATGTATCAGGAGCCACACGTGGACCAGAATGTGGAGAAAAAGAAACCTCTTATGATTTTGTTCTATAATAAAAACAAAAATGGAGTAGATATGAGTGACAGAATGTTGCGTTTTTACACCACCCAATGTGCTACTTATTGCTGGCCATTAGCCATGTGGCAATGAATGCACATATAATCTTCAAAAAGAAACTGATTCAAACATAACAAGAGATTTCATTTAAATCTTATTAAAAAGCTGTGCTAAAGGCTCAATAACTGGGTGTGAAAATAATACACATGTTATATATTATACAGAGCATGTCAAAAGTTACTGTGCAGACCCACTTTCCACTAATGAAATTTCAAAGATCAATATGTCAGTCTGTGACTAGTATAATGTCAAAAGAGTAATTTATACTTTGTTTATAGGTACATGCACATGTATCTTCTACATGTTCTAATACATGAGTAATTTTAAAAGTGAGTTTCAAAGCCAGAAACAGAAAAAAACTCCTTAAAAACTCCAAATTACAACCTCCACATCCAATATTCACCATTTTAAAATTTTTGCTTAATTCATAGTGTATTTCCAATTGTCCCAGGGTTCCCATTAATTCAAACTCAAAAATACAATTCTGCAATTCTCACCAGAAAAATCTATAATTTCAACCTTCATTGTCAAACTTTTTTTAAATATTGAACAACTGTATCATTTTCTAAATATTTTTTGCTTTCTCAGAATCACAACAATTCTACAAAGTGAGCTTGCTTTTTTTCACTAGAACTTGTTACTTGCAGTTCATTTGTATAAAATCTACCTATAATGTCCACTCCATCAAGATCTTTTATTTCATTTGTTATAAGGGAAGTGCAATTCACTTTATAAACAATAAATATTTCATTGGTCCAATACCCAGTTAATCCCTTTACAAAGTGACTCTTCCATTTGATTTATGTATGCAAATGCAGGTACTAATATTAAACTTAGGTTTAGTTGTTACAGTAGAGTTTGCTGCTTCAGTTTCAGTTTGAATAAGTATGTCTTGGGTAGATATTTTTATGCAAGAGTGGATTCTGTTATTATAAAAATTTATAACTTCTGGTAGTATTTCAACCACATGCCTCTGTTCAGTAAATCTTTTGTACATTAATCATTTAAGCCTCCTATTAAAATGCTCAATAACAACTGCTTACCCCTCATTATAAGTGGAATACATTTCAATATTATTTTCACTTAAATTTTTTGTTATTTCATTATTATAAAATTCAGAATCATTATCAATCCAAAGTTTTTTAGGTTTCCTTTATATAATTTCAAAAGCTTTTTTATGGTGTTAAGATTGTTTATTTTTTAAATGAATTCCCCATGAAAATCTTGTATATAAATCTATTGCAGTTAAAATATATTTGGACCCAGGTTCATTTGGTATATGAATTAAATCTTCTGGCAAATATTATCTTTATTAAATACTTTACTTTTAAAAATGATTTCTGTACTCTTTATGTATTTTATCAGCTAAAACTGAGGATAAGGGGATTGCCATTCCAAGTTTTACTTTAGCTTGTAATATTTTCATAACTATAAATCTTTAAAGTTTTTTTTTATGTAGGATTTTCTATGCATCTATTTTGGCAATCATTTTCATATATCAGCCTTATGCCTTAAGTTATGTTTATATTTTCACTTCTATATATGCTAAATCGTGTTTATAAGCTGCTGCATCTATTCTGTTAATAGGTTTATCTGTTTCTTTAGGGAGATTATTTTCATTTAATCTTAAATCTAATCTTGTTCCTGGTCCAGTAAAATTATGACCAGGTAAATGCTTTTCACTAGGATAATTGACCATATTTGACCATAAAATTTATCTTGAGCAGTTTGAATGTCACCCCTTAGTATAAGTTTTCAGTGCACATTTAAAAATATATATATTTTTAACACAGGTGCTGTTTCACTATTTTAATATATAAAGTTACACTATTTTAAAGTGGTTCTACAGAAATGCAAAACCTCACCCCCAAATTACTGTAAGAATGGAAAATAATTTTTACAACATAGCAAGATTTTCTATCCTATAATAAACCAAAACAACATCTAAAGAATTCCCTAATTATAAGAAATGAGAAAGAAATTAAGAATATAATAAATAACCATGAAATAGAAGAGAGAATAGGGTTTACAAATAAGTCATATGTAAAGTACACTAAAGAAAAAAATCTAATATTTACCCTTGAATGGGATTTATTGATATCGTAAAACAATTTACAAATTCACCTATTAAATTTCAAATATGATATCTTGTGTTTATAGCAAAGAAGATGCCACTCCAATCATAAGAGGTTATACTTGTAAGATGAAAAACATAAGAGTTGAATAAGAAATAGAAAATCAAGTTTATGAAGCATTACATGCATTAGAACAACAAAATGATATTCAGAAGAACTTCAATGATCAGGATTTATATTTTCTTGAATACACATCACTTCATATATATAAGTACAGTCAAGCCCTGGTTTTATGCCAGCCTTGGTTCCAGTGAAAAGTGGCAGTTTATTGGGGTTGGTGGATAATTGGGAGTTCTATTTTAAGTGTTAAATTTATGTATGTATGTATCATACATATATTGTAGGTATACTAGATAAATACAATATATTTATGTTTACTTCACATATTATATTTATTTACAATTTAATTATTGATGTTAATTTTTAAATTATGAAAGGTTTAGTACTTCATATATATATTGTGTAAATTCATTTACAATTTACAGTATACAGACACACATATTTATTGTTGTACTTGCTAGAAAAAAAACAGGTTTGCAGATATACCTAGGTTTTATAACACAAAAATTGTACTTTTGTTCTCAATTTTGATTGGTGGATGACAGATCAGGATAGTGGGGTTGGCAGTTAAATTATATTAAAATGCATACAAGAAAATTTGTTCCACAAAAATGTGATGATAAAGTGGGGTTGGTGAGGCGGATAATGGGCCAAACAAGGGTTTGACTGTATAAAAAAATTGGTATTCTCCAAGTTTGTCGCATTAAATTATTTTTGCTTTTGTTGGGTTTTTTTGTTAAATTATTTTTTGTTTTGATTTTATGGCCCTGTCACACCTTGACAATTTAGTCAGTGTATACCCAATGTATGTAAAATGTTAGCATATGCTGAACCAAAGATGTTTTTTCAAAATTTTGGCATATACATACCATATTTATAACAAGTTAAACATATACATTGCATATTAGTAACATATAAAGAAGGCATTGATAACTTATATGTAACTTATACCAACAAATCCCAGCATATAACAACAAGCACCTAACGTGTTGCCAGCATTCACAACTTATACCCAATGATTGTTTAATGTATGCATACCATGTGGCAATGCACAACAGTGTATTGCCGACAATCACATGATTTGGGTATTGAGTACCTAACATTTGACATATTTTAAGCAAAATTTCTTAAGATTGAAAAGTGATGTTTTGTTTTTTAAATCAAATTTACTAAATAAAACATGTCTAACTTTTTATAAGAGTTTACTATAAATTGCTTGTATTTGTGTGACACTGGTCACAATCTTGAAACAGTTAGAATATTTAAATTTTACCTCATAACGGAAGTTTAGAGGAATACTGACTGGTATAAATTATATATATACCAATTATTCTAAAATGCTGCCAATAGGCCATTATATGGTAGCTGTCAGTTATAAACAGGTTCAGTAAGTTCTATGGTTGTCTTGAACATGTCAAATACATTTACATATCTTAATAAGCATTGAAGATAGGTTCAAAGCACCTTGCTCATATGTTAGATATAAGTTTTGAAGATGCTAGACTCTATTTCTATATATTTCAACTTATGAGTAACTTACATGTAGCATTTGTCAATGTGTGTAAACAATCACATAATTTATCTACAACTTATGCTCGCGTATGGGTAACGTATTAGCCATATGTCAAGAATTTTTATGCATACACAAAATTTTCTGACGACTTTGCCATACTCCGACATATGTCACATGTTTCAGTGTGCTTTTAACTTATATAAGCTTACTCCTAACTTATTTGACATATGCCAGCATATTGTCATACATTGGGTATACAGTAACTAAATTGTCAAGGTGTGACAGGGCCATTACAATTTATTTTAATGTTTTGAATTTTGTTTCATTTCCAGAAAAATTGTAGTTAAATTGTTGAAAAATCAAGTTCCGTGCAATGTGAGGACCCAGCAAGGCACTCTTCCTTACCCATCTCCAGGAGTTTCTCTGGCACCGCATTATACTTTTTCAAAAATATCCTGTATTGGATTAGACATTACAACTTCTGATTGTTACTTACTTGTGATTCATGTATGTTTCTTAACACTTATGTATGGATATTTATGTTTTTCTTATTAAAAAACATTAAAAAAAGCAAAAATAATTTGTTTCCCAAGGCGGGAAACTTGGAGATTACCAAAATTCTCTAACTGGAATTAGTCATTGACAATGACATTGACTATTACTATTAGCATTGAGATCAGACAGTTACTATAATATGTTCAATGTTTATTGATTAGTTTTATCGATCGCATTTTAGCAGCACGCGCTTCTTAACAGCGGAAAACGGTAGCTATTTTGAATAAGCTAGTTAGTCATTAGTCCAAATTGAAATAGTCAAATACTAAAAATTATAAGTATTTTATATAATTAAGACGTGGAGGTATATTGAAAAATAAATCAGTATAGACTATAATCTTACGTCTTCTGGCTTCGTTAACCTTTTCTGCTGCCTTTTTTTCAGCTTGAAGAAGCAATTGAATTCCATCATTTTTGTTATTCATTGTTAAATTATTTCGAACTCAGTTATACAAATATCTACGAATAAAATTATTACTAATATTAAATAGCGTAAGGGATATAAATCTGTATTAAAACATTATTTTAAAATAATACATTTTTATAGTATATTTTTGCATTATAATTAGTTAATTAATTTTTTATTACAGCCATATACATTATTTTAGTTTATTTTAGTTTAATTTGCTTTAAATTTTTAAATCTGGCATCCCTTTTATAATTATATAGAGGAAAATGGGGAACGAAACTAATAAATATTGCATTTATTTCGATAAAATAAAAAACTTGTATATTTTGTAATAAACCAAACAAATATTTACTAAAACAATTAGTTTTTACTAAATAATTCTTAACAATTACTATAAACTAAAAAGCTTTCAGTAGTCTGAGATTTTATTGTGATCCAGAAATGTTGCATATGTGTGAAGTTTTTGTTGACATAATTACATAATATTTTACTATTGATCCGAATAAGGATAATAACACCGCGTATACACTGCCACTTTCCATACAAGTTTTAGTGTGTATCCAGGTACGAATATAAGGTAGAGTATCCTTTTATATTTTAATTATTAAAAAGAATCGATAAATTCTTACTTTTATTTTAAATAAATTAGATGAATATATCCATTATTCAGAATCGAAGTTACCTATGATGGTTGAGAAGTCGACAAAAATATAAGAATCGGGGGGGATATGCAAGTTTGATTTTTGCGTTAAAGGAAATGTTTGAAACTCAAGTAATTCCTTGAAGCGTTCGTTGCAAGTTAATATTTTTTTTGAAGGAGCTCCTTCAATTTCAAGGATTTACTTGAAATATTAGTCAAGGAAATACTTGAAAATAATAAAGCGACAATTTGCAATTCAAAAGTTGGAAATGCTTCATCAGGAGTTCCTCGACTAAACATTTCCTCAAACTGAAAGAATTCTCTAAAAATGTTACGTACTTGCATACCACCCTAGGAGAATATGTTGATATATTTCTAAAATGTTCTATATTCAAATGGAAAAATTTGTGAAATGGGATTCAAAACAAATTTTCTATACTAACAGTTTCTAGGGAAGATGAATGAAAATACACATGAAAAGTACATAGTGTGGACGAGATGATATGCCGTATTACGAGGGTCCCGTCGTGGGTGGTATGAAATGGTGAGTAGGTGAAATTAAATAGAAAATAGGGATACATTGTAATCAAATAAGTACCTAAAAAATGTGTGTAAAAATAATTTTTGAGGGTGCAGGATATAACAAAATATTGTGTGGTTATTGCTGGGTGGATACAGCATGTTGCGGAGGGAAAATATAAACTATCGATGGACAAATAACACGAATTTGGGGGTGGACAAATAATAACGTGCGTTTGTGGGTGGATAAATAACGTATTATAAGCTGGTGTGGGCAATTGTAACATACATTTGAGAATGGATTAATAACATGAAATTTTAATATTTACAAATTGCGCGTGCACAGTGTAAACTTCCGATATAGCCAATCACATTATTACTCACAAATATGTGTTTTATTTAACTTGCCAATCAAATAATCACCCACAAATTCATGTTATTTATCCACCCACAAATTTGCTTTATTTGTCCACCCACAATTCATGTTATTTATCCATCCACTATTCGGATTATTTATCCAACCACAAATTAAAGTTTTATTCATCGACCAAAATATGTTATTTTGTTGTCCACGCACAAATTTTCATTATATTTATCCACTCAAAAATTTACGTTATTTGTCCACCCATAAATTCCTAAGATGAATTGTCCAACCATTTTTTGCTATTTGTGTACACATAGAAATTATTTGCAATTTATTCAGTGCTAAAAATATTTTTCCACAAAAACTATGAGTAGTAGGGGAAGGTGGAGCGCGGGAACAAAGGACCTCCCCCCACCCCTTCCCGAGTAAAATGAATGGATGCTTGGCGAACCAATGATAGAGGCTCTATCGGTCAGAAAAAAATAGCGCCCA
>JAYRBW010008730.1:0-13452 GCA_036023295.1 Invenusta paracnida
AAATTGGAGGACTGTTGTGAGCCGGACTGGGAGGACGGCCAACGATCAGCAATGACCACGCCGATAGAAGAAGAAGATACCATAGAAAGTTTTTCAGGCAAGGGTATGGAATTGAAGCGGGATCAGCTCAGGAATTTAACATATAGATATATGAAGATTTAAAAATATGATTCTGAATTATTAACATAAGCCAATTATTTAATTTTCTATCTTGTTAGCTTTGGTTTTATCCTCACTGATAAAGCCTTATAATAGACATAATTTTCTAAGAAACTACCATGAGAAGCATGCATGATCACATAATATTGCTTATAACATTGGCATACAATACTTTTCAGAGAGTGGTCTGGCGCTATTTTAAAGAATAAAAATCAAGTTTCGAAACATGATATTTGTAAATAAGTAATTGTTGAAAAATGTATACACAGACAATTACAAACTACGATTAGTTATACCTAATACCTACAAAAACCTATTTTGTTACCTTAAATGTTTATTTAAAAATCTTAGTATTTCATTTTAATAGTGGACATATTTTCAGATACAATGAATAAAAATAATTAAAAAGCAGACAAATAGTATAAGATGAAAATATGTTTAACAATAATTATTAATAATGGTGTTAGTATTAAATATCAAGTTAAACGAATTAAACACTAAGGGGTTAGTAAACGGTCACAATAAAAATATGAAATGTAATATATACCGAAAACTATATAACATAGGTTGAAGAAAATTGTAATAATATAATTGATGTATCGACATGTTATTAAAGTGTAGTATTTTAAATTGTATATAACATTGTTTGAATGAAAATATTATAAAATGTTTCAGGCTATTAAATATCACAAACAAGCTTACATGAAAAATGTCAACAGCAAGATTAAACAACAATCCAAGAATATTATAATCCAAAAACAATCTAAATATATGTTAGGCGTTGCATCGATTAATACAAATTCCTCATGCAAAGGAACACATAAAATGACTCAACTTTGTTGAATGAATCCGTTAAGTACCTACTTAAGGGAAATACCAATACGACCTCATCATCCAACAGGTAATAATTACTAAGGCATTCACTTTCCCACTAGGTACCTAGAATATGATATAGTTACACAATAGACACTTGGTGAGGTGGTAACCTATAGCATAGCCCTAACCTATCAGCTTACAACAGTTGGTTCGTCGTACCAAGGAAAGCGATTATAAGAGTAGACTTAGGTGCTGCCTGGTTATAGTCTGCCAATATTTCGTTTTCTCCTATAGTGTTTCTAAAAAGGAGGTTGGGTTACTATAGAGACTAGGAATCAATACTGGAAAAAATCACAAACAGGAGGTGGAACATTCAGTAAGGAGAATTTAGTATAGAAGAAAATAGTATCTATTTATTAATAGGCATCAAAGTATGTATGTATGTATAATGATAATTATTCATCAGTTTTACTCTACCTTATGATCTTAACAAAGCACTTTAATTATTGAGACGATCCAAGATGTTATTGAATATGGTATACAATATGTCGTTCGCGTCATACAGTATACTTCAATATTAGTGTGTATGCGTTATAAGTCAAAATAGGCATATATTACAATAACGACATCCTGAACGTGGGATAATTGTGTAATGATATAACAAAGCTCGTATAAGCATTTAAAACTTTAATAAGAGCGTTTACTTCAACAACAGATAAATTAAAAGAGTATATTTAAATAACTTCAGTAATGTTAAGAATATGAGATAATTGACACAATAATATTTCTTGGTATCTAAAATATTTAATTAATTTTATGTATTACTGCTAATATAAAAGTAGCGCATCTTATGTGAATGTAATTATTTATAAAATAAAATAAACGAATGTTAAGAAATTACTCAACTAATAGATTACCTATTATAATATAAAATGTAAAATGTAAAAACAAAAAAATTGTTCAATTTTAAAAATGACTAAATTAACATATTTGTGTCATAATCAAATTATATAATACAATATAATATATAATACAAAACCACACAGTATTGTAGTACGATGATTTATGCGCGCGTTTATTTTTCTTAATATAATCTAAATCATAAAAAAGTGTTGATGCTTTATTAGTGCAATTACTACTACTTGATTGGACGATTGGTTTTATTCTTAGAAAAAAAGTTTTTCTAACGTGTTGAGCAATATCCCTTCATCTTTATACTTATAACTCTGTGGTATAGATATTGTAGAGACTAAAATGACTATAAATCTATCTATAAAGTATGCAAACGTTAATTATTGTTCTTCTTCCTTCTCTATATCTTACAAGCCGATTTCGTCACGAAGAGAGAATATTATCATCAAAATATAACAAGCAATTATTAAAAAAAATGTTCAACTTTGATTTTAAAGCTGTTGATAAAGCAAAAAAGCAGATCTAATATATTTCCAACCCACCTTCTGCATGGCCCGCAACTTATCCCGACAACGCACAATCTCTCGTTCAATACCCTCCAGTTCTTCATCTTTGCGTCTCGCTTCCTCCTCAGCTTCCGAGTCAACCGTCTCTTCCAGAGCACTCGTCTCATCGGCGGTGTGTCGAGTCTTCATTGCAGCTGACTGGAGAGCAAAAGGCGAAAACAATACAGTTTAAAGTGTGACTTCTTTTTAGATGGTACAGGTAGCAGGGTTGCCACATTTTTTCACTTCAAAATTCCCGACTGGAATAGACAACGTTTATCAGTCTTTGTTCGGTTCTAATGTTGATTGTATAATTACAATATAGATGTATGAAATATCCAATTAAACAAAAATCGCCTTGTATAGATTAGAATAATATTTGAAATATATATACCAATACATTTGAAGAAATTCCGGATAACATAAACACTCGTAACTACTTACATAGTTTGAAAGAATTCGACATTTAGAATGTGAAATGCATGTGTATAAACAGTAAATACTTTTCCAGCAAATTAAAGTGCACCTTATTTTACTCTTTCTATCACCCACCAGTTTAAAGACGTAATCTCAGCTCAAATATACTGAGTACACGCCTTCAGGATTAATACAGCTGCAATATAGAAATTTATAGAAAATAAAAAGGGTTGATGTACGTGTTTTCATACGTATTGCATAACATTATAACGGCCTATTAATCTGAATGAAAGTAACAGTAGATATAACACAATATGGTCGCAAGAAAATAAATGAGATAATAAGCAACCTTAAACACAAATATTATTCAATTACTAAAATTCCGGCACATTCTCGATTTTCCCTAAAACTCAAATTCAAGCACATTTGAATCCAAAATGCTCAAATTCAAACCCTGAGGTAAATATAGCTACTCGTATAATGTCGTTTAATTACAATTTTCTGAAGATATCAGAGTATAACAAATCAAGCCTATTAAACATGTACAATGTTTCTAAAGGTAAAAAGTATTAGTATTGTAAGTATATAATAATTATAAAATGTTAAAAGTCAAATGTATAATGCCTATAACAAAACCGACAAAATGTAAATTACTTGCTATATACAGTTTCAAACATGGGATCGTAGTCAAAAATAAGCATTTCTATTAGAGTTAAATGAATTAAATGTTTGTACCATTAGAGGTAAGCATAACACAATTTTACACACAATATAAAGGTATTAATGTAATGTTCTAAAATATAAGAATTAGGTCATAGAAATATTATTAATTCTTGTTATTCTCATTTCAAACATTAACATGATATTACCAGTAATCTTTTAAAAAGAAAAAGAAATTAAATATTGCCACTTATAATCACTCACAAAATGCAAAAAACGATTTATTAAATCACTGTTCACCATCGATGTTAAGCTTCAACAATGCTCCAATACAATCATGCAAAACAACACTGTCCAAAGGGCTCCCGTCATACCTCTCTTTTATGATCAACCGCACGAAGCGTGGCAATGTCTCTCTCCAGTTCATCATTCCTCTGCTGCAGCAGGTCTAGTTGTAAGTTAAGTTGGGTGATGAGTCGGTCACTGGATCGGTCCTTTGACTCCTTAGCGACCACCTCGAGGGACCGGCCGCCGGCCATGCTCTGATTTAGACGGGCGATCTCTTTGTCACGGAAAGTGACCTTTCGAACAGAAAAAGGGGAAATAGCACAATTAGAGATTTGAAAAAATATGTATACAAAAATCATAAATATTTATATTGGCTGCCTTTCAGTCAATATTGCTCAAGTAAAAAAATGTGGCCTGTGTTTTTATGTAAAATTAGTATTTATTGTTTTGGTTGAAATAAAGTAGACTGTTGATATTATGATTAATAATGATTCCATTGTCTTTGAATAAATTCAGTCGTTTTATATTCTATGACAGTGATGATAGCACGAGGACGATGAAGAATCAGTTTGTAAGATTGTATAGTACATTAAAATAGTTATTTGATAAAATTGAATCTGAAAAATCATGTGTTTTATCCAATGGTGATGGAAGTAATATTTCTAAGTAAAATAGACCATTGAAATGTGGCGAGGAAATAAGAATGCTTGATTCTTATGGTGAACGATACAATTCCTTGTTAAAATGCTGGAGATTAATTAGTGGATCAGCTATTTACTAATTATTACTTTCCACAGAGTTCTTATAATGGTCTGTCCTAATTCATCCAGTGACAGTTATAGATTCTTGTGAATGACACAATGAATTTGACGCAATATGAACAACAAAAGAAACTCAAGTTTTATGACACTAGCAATGATTTAAAGATGAGTTTCCTATACCATGTAAATCAATAATTATAAAATAGGAAGTTTAATCAAAATTTGAATATAAAGACACATGAAAAGATTATGACCAATACATCGTTGAAGAGGACGAAAGACTCACTTGACTCCTGAAGTTATTATTACTTATTATTACTAATAAGTAGGAAGTTTAATCAAAATTTGAATATAAAGACACATGAAAAGATTATGACCAATCCATCGTTGAAGAGGACGAAAGACTCACTTGACTCCTGAAGTTAGCCACCTTTCTCTCTAGTAACTCAACCTCCTCGTCATGTCGGCGCATCTGGCCGCAAAGCTCCTCACACCTCCCACCGGCTACCTCCACCACGGAGAACATCTCCGGTTGCCCCTGGAGACGGGATTTAGCCTGCCATGCCAAGGCAACCTGACAGCACTCTCGAGTAATTGGACCGCCTCCACTGCTGCCAGCACAGAGAGGAGGATCCGCTTCGGGGAGGAGGCAGTCGATGTCCATGCGCTGTCGGCGGAAGGGGATCGTTTTCTTCCGCCCACCTGGGAGCAAAAGAATAACAACAAGCAAAATTAACAAAATTGGTTCTATAGGTAAATGTAAAGATACTAAGTATAATTCAAAGTATTAGTCAGAATAACTGCAAAGAAACACGGATACATTTTCTTTCTCCGTTATTATTTGGTGAAAACAAATGGGTAGAGAAATTTTTTAGTAGACCTGTTGAGATGGATATCATACAAGATAGCAGTAAACTTAATATAAAGAAATAAAGTAAGAGATGGCTCAAATATGTTACGCAGACAATGCTGAACATATCAGGAGCTTCGACGAAAATACGTATAACGTGATAAACCTGGGAACCTAAAGAAGCGTGAAAAGAGAAATTGAGAAAAATAAAATAGGATAGGGAGAGGGCAAGTCTTAGTAAAAAATTTGTTGGGAAAATGTAGAAGCACAAAATATAACCAATCTTTCATAATGTAAATATTATAAGGAACATACATTTAATATTAATGTCTTCAAAACAGTTTCTTCTACGTTCTTTGGTTTTGTAAATATTTTAAAAACTTGAATTAGTCAAGCCAATGAATATTGCAGCTAAAAATCGTGGAATTTAATTAAACTTTGTCAACATTATTAAGCATTACACCTTAATACTAATAACTTTTAGCACTATGTTATTGATAAATAAATGTGTACTTTTTTTATTGTAATATTTTGTAATATACTCTAACTATTTTAACTTGAAAAGTAACAGTATATATTGTAGATTATAGTCATAATTCTAAGTAATATGCAATATTTTCTTGGCAACACGAAAACAAAGTTTTTAATAGAATTTGTAAGTACGACGCAATAACATTATAAAAACAATTTTGCACGGACCTGGAGTGTGAACAACAGCTTGGAAGTTTTTCTCCTGAAGAATAACAATTTTGTCAGCCATCGTCTTCAAGTCTTTTTCAAAACTTTTAATCTTATGAAGACATTGGGTATTGAAGAATTTCAGATCGTCATTTTCTGCTTGAACGTGTCTCAATCGACCCTTTAATTCTGATTGAAAAATAAAAATTATTATAGTAATTTTAATCAATATTTTAAAATAATTATACCAATCTCAATGTTTTATCCAAATTACGTCTAACATTGTCATATTAAGTTTCAGTTCTCAACATTGTATAATCATTTGTTTATAGCAAATGCAAGTATCTAGTAGAGCTCAAGTAAAAAATGAATAAATTATGCATAACTTGCAAAATATAGTTTTCTTTTAATTCTTTTGGTATATTTCCAACGTGATGTTTACAAATATTTAACTTGTCACTTAACCACAACAATATTTACTCAAGAGTTTTAACACAAATTAGCTTGATGAAAAAGTAAACTTTTTTAAACACAAAACAAGAGATTCTAATAATGTTTGGTGAAAGCAAATACTACGGTTTTAAAATTAACAGAAGTGTACTTACTTACAGAACAAAATTTTAATGGTGAAAATGAGAAGCATTGTTTACGAAATAATTATTATTAAGTATAAAATATAAAACATTGTACATTAGTTGAGATATCATTTGAAATAATCGAATCGACAAAAAAATTGCCAATCGAAAAACAATAAATAAGAATACTTGTATTATGTTGTTAGAAACCGGACCCATAATCGCTGGAAAATATATAAGCAAAAGATCATTTCACGTTTAAATAATGTTTTATGGTACCTTGTAGGGATTCCTCTGCCTGTTGTTCCGCCGCCATCATCTTCTGATGCAGCTCATTATTCTCCCGGACCAGCTTGGCATTGTCCGCTTTGTAGGGCTCAATACAGTCCTCCACCTTGCCCCGCACCTCCATCCGCTGGTCGAGATCTGCTTTGGTCTTCCGCAAGCTTTCCGTCGTCCAGATGAGATCCGAAAGCAAGCGCTCGGCCAATGGCAAACTGTCCACACCCAAAGGTTGTCGATAGCCCAGTTGGTCCAGTTTCTTGCGGACATTGCTAAACTTCTCTTGCATCATAGCGGAACTTGCCATGCTTTCTACTGATCAATCTAATCCAACCAGTTGCAATTAAAATAGATTGAAGGATAACATTTATTTCGTAAAAAAGTAAATAAATAGTGGAATTAAAAAACATTTAAAGAGTAAAAGCTTATTCTGTCGATTATGAGGAGCATTGCCTAGGTGTCGGGTTTGCAAATTATGTATAATATTTAATTTATTTTAACTCAAATAAAATAAAAGATACTATCTGAACGTTATAAAAATAATAGTCAGCAGTTAAAATAAGGGAAGAAATAATATTACATATTTACAGTTTGAAAAAGAGGTGGAGGTTTTTTAAAAATAGCGAAATTAGGTACAAAAAAATAATAAGCAGTAATTTTCCTGTTTTTCAAGATAATTCTTTCCATAGAGTCACCATACAGTTACCTCACAGTGCTGATCCTAATCTAAATATAAGTAGTTGCTTAAAATTGAGTAAAGCATCTAAGTGTTGAGATAACAAACATAAAGTTCTAGTGACATGTTTTAATGAGACATTCATGAAAGTAGTTTAAGGGTACTTATACCATAGTTCTTATTAAAAGTGTATATAACAGAATTTCTGAGCTACTGATATAAATTAATTACTGTAATTACATTTAGTTTACAAATATGGTATGTAGTGGTCACAGGTAATATTTTACTGTAAAAATTATGAGTAAGATAATCTATTGCAAGGTAAGAAACCAATAAGAAAACTTGTTAAAAATAATATAATACTTTAGGAAATAACAGAAAAAAAGTCCATAAGTATTTAGTGTACTGAGATAGAAAGATTTCCCATTTACATATAGCTGGGATTTTCCTGAAAGTTTGGTATATATACAAGTATAAATATGAATATATAATTTTAAATAATTTCAGTTTGAACCTAACATAATAACAGGTCTGATGGCTTATCATACAACAGTTTTAATGGTCATATTAGCTGTTGACCAAAATATTCAAAGGACTTATTATGATGTGAAAAACATTAATAAAAATAATACAAGCATTTTTGTAAAATATAGCCTTTCTTGCTAAAACAATTGAAAAATCTCAGAAACTAGCCAAAGATTGCTTTGAGATACAAATCACAGGTACTGACAACAGTGCATACATTTACTGTTGTACTATTTTGTGCCATTTTGTACCATTAGTATTATTGATCAAGCAATTGTGTTATTAATGAGCTTAGCAATGCTCAAGATAATCCACTAATCCACTAATATTACAGCTTATATATATAATATTCTATATATCAGTATATAACCTAGATATATAGATATAGATATATATATATAGATAAATATATGTAGAAGATATAATATACAATTATATACAAAACAATATTATATATTATTAAGGTTTGCCATAGCTCTAAAGTAAAATAAAGTTAAGAAGACAATAGCTGAATAATTAAAATATATAATATTCCAAATTTTCCAATAACTCTTTATCAAGGAATACACCTATACAGTCTGGAAAACACAGCAAGTGCTGCAACATTGGACATTGATGCTGAATTGGTTTTATATGAACTACCAACATATAATCTTAATATAACAGAAGACACAAAGGATAATGTCAATAAGAACAACTGTGCAGAAGCTCAAGATGTGATTCTTCAATGTCAGAAGTCTCAACTCTTCACATACTGAAGCTATTTGTTCTACAAAAGTCCTTGAAGATAATTATCTCCAGAAATTCATGAGTCACATAAAAAAAGTACATCAAACAAACTAGTTTTTTTATAAAATAATATGTAATAACATACATTTTGCAGCACACACATACATGTACTGCTGTTTAGACTAACAATCTACATGTATTATACTATCAATATTTTTGTAATTAAACTAAATAAAACTATATTTTTGGATGTTGGCATTTTTCTTAATTTTGGCTATAAGAAAGATTTTTGTCCACCCTGAAGTTTCCTATAGGCAGATTTAACTATATAAAAAAATATCACCAGATTAACCATAGAGAATAGATTATAAGGATTATAATTAGACACCCTATCTAGATATGGCATTAGCTAACAATATATAAAATAATATTGCAACATAATTGATACTTATTCTTGTGTATACAAAATGTAATATATCAAACAATTATAATTGAACAATCTTGTATATTATTTAAATCCTTTAAAATGAAATACATGTTGTATAAATTTTCCTTAAATTAAGCAATCAAATTTCCTATTATCTTGTATAGTATATAGCATAATTTGTATATTTTACCTGATAATGCCAATTTGAATATTACCATTTCTATTGATAAGTGTTCTATTAAAAAAGTCATGTGAGGTAATTCTGATTTTTATGACACTAAAATATTATGTTTAACAAAACTTTCAACAATAAAATGAAAAACTTAATAAATATATATTGAAAAATCTAAATAAAGAAATATTATCAGCTTATTATAAATCTAATGCTGGAATAAAAAAAAATGTTGATAAGAAACTAGTTTTATATAGTTTTTCTTTTTAAATATACTTTTTAAAATTGTAATTACCATATTTCTTCACATATAAGCCCCCCCCTTCTTTGAGCCTCAAAAATGTTGATTTTTGTATGACCCACATATAAGCCCTTAATACAAAATCTTCTAATATTAAATATTATAAGTATATTATATTTAACCACTTAAAAACATTAGGTACCTACTATCCAATGTATTATAATTAATCAATGTAATTACCTATCAACAAACATATTAGGTAGGTATATATTACCTACACCTATCTATTTGGTTACTAATTAAATTCAATTTCTGTCAAGAAATGTACATTAATTTTTTGGGTTTTTTCCGGACTCACATATAAGCCCCTCCTGACTTTGAGTGGCAAATATTAGGTTTACAGGGGGGTAGAGAAATACAGTATAAATAATATGAGCGTTATTTGATATTAAAGTTTATTTAATATAACAATTACCATATTATGTGATCTGTAACCTCTTTAAGACCCATAAATATGTTTATATATATCAGTAAGTCATTTTTATTAACACTTGATATGGGCATATAATATATATCAAACCTATCAGTATCAAAGTATAATATCATTTAGTCTCCTAAACTGATAATTTGGCTTTAACTTACATTATGATATGCAATGTTATTAAAAAATTAATGTTATTTGTTGTATTGAGTGATTACAAAAATATTAAATAAAAATATTTCCTAAAAATATATATCATATTGATATGTATTATGTATTGTTAATTGTAGGTGTCAAGATTCTCAACATATAAAATTTCTAGTTAATGTCAAGAATCTTTGATGAGAAGCGATTTAGGCCATAATTAAAAAAAAAAATTGGAAAATAAATAGATGTAATTAACAAGTAACTCTGGTAATCCTTCATTTTAAGTATGTATAATAAAAACAAATTTTTGCAAAAATTAATGTAAAATAAAAACAATATTAAATGCATTTAAATAATAGGTGAACCATCATTTTAACTTTGTGGACCCAACAACCCAAATGTCCACATAAACACAGTTGAAGGTAACTGGGCAGCTGTGAAAGCAAAGTACCAATCAATGAGAGGGACTTCATAGACATTATGGGACACTTACCTACATGAGTTTGTTTGGTGTAGTGTACATAAAGACAATGTCTTTATTTATCTCATTTATTGGATTTGATATTACTACCCTTTTTAATTATTTGGTTTAATTTTTGGTGGTTTATTTATTAGTTAATTTACAATAATAAACACATTTTTGCATTTAATATTATTTTTATTTTACATTAATTTTTGCAAAAAAATTCTTTTATTTTACATACCTAAAATGAAGGATTACCATAACCCTGGGTATATACTATTAAAAGCTGGTGGCCGCAACCACACCATGATTATCAAGAATCTTACTATCTTTGTTTACTGCGTTAAATTATTTTTTGTGGTTTTTGCTTAGTGGAAAATGATTCACAACATTTACTAGAAATTTTATATGTCAAGATTCTCAATACCTACGGACAATTATTATGTATATACTACATGCATGTCGAACTTTTAGTCTTGGAATGATAGTTTCTTAAACTTTAATTTTAAAGAGCAAATTGTAAATGTTTCCACTATTAGAAAACGCTTTACAATCCAGGAAGCATGACCAGTTACCAGCATTATAGCCACTCAAATATAATTTACTAGAAGTAGAACTAGTTGAGTATAGATTAGTTTTAGTAGGACCTAAAAGTTAAACTGTTAAAGTAGTACTAACTAGTATAGGACTAGGTCAGGAGTCTATTAGTATTACCAATAATAATATTTTGTAACATAAGTAGTTTACATATATAACGGTTTAAAATATTGCATTAATATAACACAGCCAGTATTTATCGATAATAAAAATTGTACCTTGATAATTATACTTTTAAATCTTTTGTTGATAAAACCGTTGAAAATAAAAAATATTTGATATACGCGTCAAAAATTAATTTATGCATAGTTTAAAACGATATTCCCTAGACAACAGATTTTAAATGACATGACATCATAGATATTGTATATTAATATTATAGTAGTAGGAGTATACAATATCTATGCATGACATACACTGTATTGTCAACTCATTATGAAATTACAATTTACATTATATGTGAGGCTTATGTATTCATCAATTAACATATAAAAATAATAATGTTATGTATTGTTTAACTTTTAAATTTTTTGTTGATATAAGCCGTTGAAAATAAGAAATATTTGATATACGCGTCAAAAATTAGGAAATATTTAGTATATTTTGATTTTATAAATATGCAATTTATATTAATTATAGGTAAACATATATAGTATAACTTTACATACTATTTTTCTTTCATCATTCCGTGCAATTGTACTCGACAAAACCTTTAATATTCAATTCACTTCTATTAACCGAAAGACGGTTATATATAATTTCATGACGATTATCATGATCATAAATCAAAATCATAAACACCGCAACAACATTCACGAATGTATTATGTATAATTATACGTTTACCATTGGCCCCTATATATAGTCCTTAAGATTCATACAAAAATTATAATTATTGAGGAATTTTTAATCAGAATTTCAAAAATTGTAATTTTTCCTTGTAATTATTGAAATTTCTTGATTATCCCGTGGCGTCAATTGTAAAATTGTAATCTTTTCCTCTCAATTTCTACCTTAATTATCGCATCATGTTGTGATTTCAATTATAATAATTTTGGCAAAGCTAATAGTTCCAAATATATATTGTACAATAAATTAAATACAAAAGTGTGAAATTATACAATCCCGATTTAATTAATATGTATATAAAACAATTCCCACATTACAATTAAACAATTATAAGTATAAATTTTATTTAGAACTGTTATTATAGTATTTTAAACACATTAATTTCATTTACACTATATGAATTTATCTGTAGGTATCTATGCTATAAAGTGCAAAATATAGGGAACTGTATTTTCAAAGAATATCCTGTAATTGATAAAAATGAACAGGTTTCATAATTTTAAGCAAATCGATGTTATCTTTCAATGAAAAACTAAATATATATATGTTTAACATTTTCTCGTACTTATATAAATTTCCTTATGAGGAAAAACCATACCGTATAGAAAAACGCTCAGTATATTTTACCGTTCTTTACAAAACGACACTGCAATCATTTGTCACTGTTTTCCGATCCATTAAAAAGAAATCCTGCCATTAAGATTCCTATAAAGAAATGTTATCATTCCTTACTAGACAAGGAGACGGGAATATCCACCGGGGATTACTATATTATTATTTGACTATAAAAAAGAGTATTATATACCAATTGATGCTTATTCCATAAAAAACTGTTATTTTTTCACGGGAAAATTATATTAAAATTATATGGCTTGTGGGAAAATTTATGCAAGATAATTATACAGTTATTGCAAGATTTTTGCATTTTTTGTAAGTATACCCATTTCCATATGATTTATTCTGTGGTGTGTATATAATGTCAACTATTCCAAATACTTCAATTATTTAACTTTTTATTACGTCTTATACTTTTTTTCCAGATTCATCTCCAGATTCATCTCCAACTTTATCTCGAGAACTATTTGGCCTACAAAGTTGAATTTCATATCAATCGAAAGCTTATCGAATTTTAGGAATACGAATTCTTTCCGAATTTAATTTCATTGCTTCTATCAAAAGTTATGACGTCATAAAGGATTACTA
>JAYRBW010008741.1:0-13452 GCA_036023295.1 Invenusta paracnida
CTATCCTATATTACCTACTACATAGTTCGCTTAGCTTTACTAGCTAACGACCTATTGCCATAGGTCTAGATATTAATCTTAATATCGTTTATTTCTGCTACTGTGCAATCGTTAGTAACTTTTCAATATCACATCATTCATGTTTCATATAGAGAATAAATATTTCGTTTTAATCATTTATTAAATATGTTATCACTAATTGTTCTATTCTTTAAAAGTATTATTAGAGGATATATATTAATTTACAGCATGTTTATCTAAAATATAATACAATATCTATATCATTTTGCATTTGACATTTATATTTTAATTTAGAAACATATTTGTATAATAGTCATAGCTCTCATGGTTTTTAAAAATCTATACTTATGTTATAATTCAAGACAATTGAATGTAAAAGCTTTATTTACCTGGTTTAACACTATATCCAGTTTTATATGTGTAGTGTATATATAAATATTTAAAAAATTAAGTATTCTTGTTTTGCAACATATTTTTATTTTTAATGTCTGTAAGAATATTAAAACAATGTCGGCACTTAAATTTGTTGATAGGGTGATGCATTTTTCTCGTTTTAAAAATTCTATTTTGTAAATGGGATTAGTTTTAGCCTCCAGCGTAAGCTTCAATTTCAGTATAACTAATTTGTATTCAAATGTAAAACCGAAAAATAAAAACACAAGCTAACAAAATTCGTTTCCAAGGGAACATTTTTTAATGTGTTATGTAACTACTATTACTTTCTATCCAATTAAACTTGAATTATTCTTCAGAGTAGCAATGTTATGATTAATTTTATTTGGTAATAAAATCAAATTTACTATATTTTTATTCAAAATATTTACCATATTTTTATTCAAAATATTTACCATATTTTTATTCAAAATATTTATATTTTGTGTATTAAATACAAAAATTTCCATATGCATATTGAATTTTATTATTTTATTATAGTTGATGTTGATGTTGAATAGAGATCAGTAGTATTACATATTTAAAAAACAGAAATATACATTTTTCTTAAAAATAACAATTAATTATTGATGTTTTAAAACATTATTTAAATACATTTTATATTATAATGTGCTTAAAAATAATGTTATCTTAACAAAAACGACTGTGTCGCAAAAATGAAAGCGAAGAACCGAGCTCCTCAAAAAAAAAAATCTGTTGAAAAGATATTGATGATATGAAGTATAGTCTTTAAAAAAATTGATATAAAAAGGCGCCAAGATTTAAACAACAAAATGTTAAAATTATAATGATAATACATAGTACAGTCATCGAAGATATTTATATAAACATGATGCCAAAATATAATTGTTAAAATACTTTCTGTTTAAAATGCATACATGTATAGATCAATATGGAACATATACGTCTAAACTGTAAAAATTAAAAAAGAATATCACAACAAAAATTATGAAAAAATATTCGAAATGGAAAATTTTTACAAAAGCATTGAAACCCACATGAATGCAAAAGTGATTCTTATTGAAACCCAATTTTTATAACATAGTAAAATAATAAAATTTATATCATTGCCACGATTTTTTTCGTAATTTTTGTTGTCATATTTTTATGAATTTTACAGTTTAGACGTATACCTATGTTTCATATTGATTTATACGTTTATGCATTTTAAACAGAAAGTATTGTAACATTTACATCTTGGCGCAATGTTTATATCAATTTCTTTGATGGCTGTACTATGTGTCATCATCATAATTTTAACTTTTTTGTTTTTTAAATCTTGGCGTCCTTTTTATATCAATTTTTTAATGGCTGTACTTCCTATCATAAATATCATTTCAACGTTTTTCTTTTGAGGAGTCCGTTCTTAGTTTTCATTTTTGCAACGCATTCGTTTTTGGTTAGATAATAATAAGAAAGAAGAAGAAACCATTTTTCATGAAATTGATCCCTTTTAGAAAATTTTTCGAAAATTTTTCATAAGTTCATCTCGGGTGCTTTTATTCTTTAGCGCTTGGCGATTACGATGATATCAAAAATATGCTCTTTAATGAATTCTAGCCTGGTTTATTAGGGTTAATGACTAGAATTGTTAGCATCTCTCAAGCTAATTGCTTACGCTCTTGTTCTTGACTCTACGATGCTACCAAACGTTCGTTTTACTGTTATATGCAGTTAAAATATCAAACTATTTTCATATTAAAACAGAAAGCACGATTTAAGGAAATTTTAAATTTGTTGAATAGAAGAATGTATATTTTTAAGATTATTCCATCCCTCGTTAATTTTTATAAGGGACCTTTACCTTTTCTTCCAAATAAATTTAAGCTAACATAGATCGGCAACGATAAAAATCCAAAATAAAGTCACTTATTTTTCCAACAATTTATCATGTCACTATCATTAAACGTGTCCCGGGAACACATTACTGAAACATAAATCACGCAAGAGTAGAACAACGTTGCAATATTTAATAGTAATTAATCAATTTAAAGCAGTACAATGCATTAGAAATACGACTTTTAGTATAATCTTCTAATATTTTCGGAGTAATATAAACTAAAATATAAATTGTTTAGTTGAAAAAAATGTATAGTAGTATATAAGAGTAGTTGAGTAATAAATGTCGAAATAGTATTAACTAAATATACATATATTGTGTAGTTAAAAGAATTGTATGCTTACTACAGGAGAACAGTATTTTATTTTTACCGCATTATGTCTTTCATAATCACTTTGATTATATTTTGCCTATAATACTTGTCATATTTATGTATTTGTACTTCGTATTGCCATGCATATTTTGATAAATTGCTTCGTTTAGGTTATTATTGCCACGTATTATATATAAAGCTTTAAATGTAATTTTTGTATTAAATATATTCTTGCAAAATTTCCGTTTTCTTTATTTTTATATTGTCAAAACTAAACGATATCTCTGGACTTGACACTATGCTAATTATCTGTATTTTTATCTTACGACATAATCCTATGTCCATGTACAACATGTATACCTGCAATTAGTTTACAACATTTATATTCTATGATTATATATATTGTTACACGAATTATTCAATTTGGTCATTCAATTCAATAAAGATCTCTTTCAATACAACTTTGAATTTGGTCTTTGATTGTGACATGATTTTTTGTTAGTTAGTTCTAATATTCACTACACATATTTACTTATTTTACTTTTAATTCATGTTTAATGTGAGATGTTTGCGGATAAATCCATTTGATTGTTTTTTTAACTGCGTGCTATAGTATTGTTATATGTAATATATAATTACCTGTTCAATAAAACTCTTCCAAAATTAGGGCTTTATGATATCGACTTGTGTGTCTGTCCACCATTAGGCCCGGCAACAACTCGCAGATGCAGCTGCCAAGCGTACACAACGCCTGGCCTGGATTGGTCTCGGCTCAATGTCCCTTCAGTTCGGCCTTCTGGCCCGTCTCACCTGGTGGGAATACTCCTGGGACGTGATGGAACCAGTCACCTACTTCCTTGGTTGTGCCAATCTTATTGGCTTCTACGCATATTACGTCATAACTAAGCAGGTAAGTCACTTTATTTTGTCAGTCAAAATATGTACTCTTAGTAGCCTTGTATGAGTTTATTTCTTAATTGTTTCGTTTAATTTTAAAATATTCACTTCGCAATTTATTTCAATGCAAAATAAATGATTTTGTTCTAATTTTGCGTTGTAATGCGAAGGTTATTCTGATGATTGAGATGCTTCCAACGTGAATATTTTCTAAAGATGTGTTTTTTTAATTCGAACTTAATTTCTAACCATATTAAAACTTTATTGTTATAAAAACGTTTTTGTTTAGTATACTTACCTGTTTTTTAATTTTATTTTACATAATAGACTGTTAAGTAAACTATTGTTATCGTCACAATGCTTGTAATGCTGCGATACTCAATACAATATGACATAATTCTCTTAACCATGTTTGTTTTTTATGGTCTCTCAAGTTTCACATCATTATTGAGCGTACATTAAATCCTGCTAAGTTGTCAGTATAGTCATACAGTTAATTTGTTTGACAGGATATTTGCATAATAGATTGGATTTTGTGTTTTACTGGTATATACTTACACATAGAGACAAAATAGTCTAAACTGGAGTTAATCAATAAATTTAGATAAAACACAACCATTTTTTCCCCAGACAGCTAAGTATTGAGTTTTAATTTATATTTTATCATTAAAACAATTTTTTACAAAAGCTGTCTCATTTTATTTGTAGTTAATATTGTTGTATATGTATGTGTCACATTGTATCATTTTATTTTTTTTTTATGTTACAATTTTTGAATGTTACAACGACAGCTAATTCAGCATCATATAATAATTAATAGATAACATACATATAGGATACTATATATATATACTCAAATTATCTCTTTCAATCAATTCATAATTGACTTGTCAACATTTTTTTATCTGTATTATATTTTATAATTATTTTATGAAATCGAATGAAATATTTTAATTCATAATAAAAAATATTTCATATTTATTAATTCATTATTTAAATAAGAATAACATACTTACAATTTCGATTTAATCAAATGTTTAGTAATGTATGTCAAGTGTCACAATTTTATATGTATTTTTCGAGAAATCTCATCAAGAATCGTATGGTTTTTTAATAAATAATAACCTTTATTTTGAAATCTACTTTTATAGTTATAGCCTTTTTTGGTCAATACATATTTCTGAGTTCAAAAAGTGCGGAGTTAGATGTTTTATGAAATTAGAACTTTTTTATTATTTTTATGTAGTGCTAAATCTTATGAATAAAATATTTGTCACACATTTTTTTAACACTTAGATTGCTTTTGAACGGCTATTTTCATTAAATACACACATACAATAGACACAAGGTATACTTTGTATAGTTAATCATAGCATATATGCGGATCATTTTTTATTTTGGGTCTGTATTTATATAATTAATCTATGACACAGATATAACATGTGATATGGTTTCTTGTACAATATTAAATCCTATGTGCTCCTATACTTTTTAACACACAATTATGACTATGTTGGAAGTTTGGTCTATTTAAATTATATTTTTAGTTGAATTAATATCCCAGCGTAGATATATCGTTGGTCTATTTTGAAATAACGATTTTTTCATTTTAAAATTATATTTTTTCTGTTATTTAGTTCTTTATATTGCAGGACTAATGTGTTAGTGTGGCTACTACTCAATCTTTACTAACTTTCAGTATTATATTGTTTATAAAATCTGACGAGGTCCTTTTTCGTGAATTCATTGAACCGAAACAATCCCTTTCTCAACCCAATCAATAAGAATAACTGACACACGCTAATACTTTTCGTTTTTTCTAGTTTCCAGATGGTTTATATAGATTTGCTCAAGATTTTGTGTTCTTTGATTGAAACTAATTTTCTATGGTAAAATATGGATTAAATTGAATAAAGGAGTGGCATGTAATAAATTTCGAATTACTGTCCTCTGCCATTTACCAATTAACTTTCATAAAAGTTGTTAATATTAATAAACATTATTTTTTTAAACTCTATTCCAGTAATGTGAAAGGATTTCCATAAATATTTTCTATACCAAACGGTTGATAAATATCACTGGTTGAAATCATCATCTTAGTACAATTCGCAAATTTAATATAAGAACTGGATATATGAGTGTATGTGTAGGTACTCTAAATGCAAATATGCAATATTAATTAAAAGTAAACATGTGAAATAACAGATGTGCGTACAAACTTAATTCAACATTGCGTGCTGAATAATGAGCAGTTTCAAATATATTTTCTCTCTGTCAATTCCTTGCATAGTATATTATAAAGAAAATAAACTGTGATGTTGTAGGAAAGTCTTAAAGTTTTCTTCGAATTCAATTCCAATTAATATAATAGAAAAATGTAATACTTTAAATGAAATATATTATAGCGTAGGAAACATTATATTATAGCATAGTAAAACCCTGAGTAGAAGTTGCATGTACCCGTGTGTGTAACTTTTTTTATATATTATGTTTTCTTCCTAATCGCAATATTTATTAAAAATAAATTATATTTTTTATAATGAACATTTATAATGACTTGACACACATTACTATGTCTTCTTCTCATTTCTATTTACGGAAATTGCTCCCATATTTAAATTAATTTGTAATTTGTTCATTTATACAATATATATGTGTGTATATCTTATCACTCATTATTTGTCATATACTTTAACAAACCACGTATCTAAGTGTAGTTGCTTTCAAGCGAAATATACAATAATGACTTCCCGTGGAAAATGTTAGTCAGAATGACAACATAATCTGCTAGTAAACTTGACTTTATATGAGATTTGACTCGTAAATTGTATAATCGAATTTCAGGTTTTCTAAATAGACACCACACAGAGTAAATATTGGATTTTGTTTATACAAAATTTATCGCGTTACTTATCTGCCCTGTTACTGCTGCTTTCGTTATAAGTGATATATGGCATTTAATGCTTCAAATTTACTGCCTATATTTTATTAATATATTTTGTTTGAATATTGTTTTATTTCTTAACATAATTATGTAACTAATTAAGTTTTTGTAATGTAATATATAATTTTGTTGTACATATAAGCAAGTCTTAAACAATTATTCATTAAAATATTATAATGATCATAAATTAAAATTTATGTTTCATTGAAGAAAATAGATTAGTTGAATTATTAGCGGACAATCATTCTCAATTATTGAATATGCAAGATTGCTGTGTTTTCTTTTTAAGAAAAATATCGACATTTTGCAAGATGATTTTATATCCGAGACTATTATCGAAATCAAACCTAATGGCGTTAATTTTGCATATTATTTAAATATATTATAGCTTATCGGAACTGAATATAATAGTGCTCAATTATTCTCCGAAATAGATATTATATTAAATGTATTTATTGCAATATTCGTTTAACATATACAGAGTACTGTCCGAAAAGTTGCTGTGCAGTAAAAATGTTTGTTTTTTCAACTTTTATTTACAAGTTTTATTTACAAACTATACTATACAAACTAGGTAAAGCAATGTTTCGCTTATTAACTGACTGACTAGTCACACATAATATTTTGCTCATTTAATATTGATCACTACACAGCTTTATCTTTCTCTTATTAGAATATTTATATTGATCACTACACAGCAACTTTTCGGACACCCTGTACTTAATAAATTGTATTATTTAATCCGAATTAATGTTTATTTGATTTTCAACTTTATGACATAATCAATTACAAGAATTGCATACTTGTATTTTTTAAATTTAATATATATATTTTATTCGAAAATGTTTCACTTTATTTTCTTTTTCGTGTATGTTATAATTGAGAATACAAAAAGCCCTAATAAGGAAATTTTTTTTCTTTTTTTCTTTTTGCAAAAACTCATAAAGAAGACAAAACATAAATAATAACTGTGAATCGATATACTTGCAAGATAATAATTAAGAATTAAAGAGTTTTAAAATAACAGTTTTAAATGTTTAAATTTTATGTTAACCATAGAGTACACATAGAGAAACGACTCGTGTTTTAAATGTATACATTTTAAAAATATATATTAAAATTCATCGAATAAATTGTAGATTTCATTTATTTGTAATTTCAACAAAAACAAAAAAATCATTTTTATACTACTGCTCGTCTTTCTCTGCTTGTGAGTAGTATAATGATAATAAATATTTGTTTTATGCATAATTAAATAGGTAAAACAGAAAAATATATATTTATTAATGATACAAGTATAGAAAATTAAAAATAGATATCCAAGCATATTAGTACTTTTTAATTAACAATAAAAGTACATATACATATGTACAGGTTTGAAAGTTAATATACAAATGAAAAATATGAATATGATGAAATCAGAATATATTACAAAAATATGTATTGTTATTTTTGTTATGAAAATATATAAATTACCTGTAAGCTATTGTTTTACATTTGGAAAAGCTAAACTTTAAGATTTTTAGTGATTACTACAGCCATAAACGTAAAAAATCTATCACTTCCTGGCATTTTCAATGCTAACACATTTGCCAGGGTAGACATGAATAGCGGTCGTCAATGAAAACAAAATCACAATAATAGTAATTTATTTCTTAATTATCGTGTAATATATTGATTATTTTATTATTAATTATTTTTAAAATGATACTTGTTATATATAAATACTTATCGTAGTATTAGTTAACTAATAACTACTAAAAAATAGATTTTTTTTATTGTGGAGTCAAAATCCATAGCAACGTCCTTAGAGTCGTTTCTCTATGTGTACAGCTATGATTGAGAGTAAATGACTGCTTTGAAAATTCTATATTATGTGTGCATATTTTAACGAAACAAATATATAATATATAAATTATGCATATTATTTAATATTTCTTAATGGGTTATATTTGTTTCGCTTCTAAAAAAATAATGGACGGCAGCTCAGATAAGTAACATTTTGCTGTTGAGTTTATCTAAAACATAATTAAATTGTGTAACTGGACTATATGTATACCTTTACAATATATATAATCAAATGCTACATTAGATAGTCTATTAATAATGTATTCAGCAAAAAATTATGATATTAATATAAGCCAGAAATGGCAAAAAGTGTGTTAGCTCAACCCATAAAAGAAATGTTCGTTAAATGTGTTAGCTCTTTAGTTAATAATATTAGACTTGAGCTTACTACATTTTTTATTGTTAAGAAAATTATTAAGTATATTCCTGCCATATAATACGTTTATGTCTTAATTAATAGAAATATCAAAAGTTAAATTGATGAATAAATAAAATTAATAGAAAACACATTAAATTGAATGTAATTATACAATTATAAATATAATCCTAGACAAAATGCTTTTAGTTTAATAGTTTTTTAAGTATTTAGCTCAATTACAATATTCTTATTAATAATAATAATTTAATTTAACCACAAAATCAGTACAAAATACTACTAGAGTGCGATAAGAAGAAAGGAGAAAGATAGTTAGATTAACAAGGAAAGAAAAAAGTTTGTCTTTTTAAAAATTTGAAATTTGCCGTAGCTCCTGTGGAAGCTCATTCCAGACTGAGGGACCTGCTAGGGAAAAAGCACATCTAGAAGCGGCGATTCGAACGATAAGTTGATGTAATCGAGGTGCATTTTGAGATCTAAGATTGGCTGAAATGAGTCCTGATTTAGCAAGCGTCAGCAGTTCTTTCAGGTATCCTGGAGCGTTCCCGTATAGGCATTTGTGTACAAGACACCCGACCTTGTACTGAATGCGCAGTCGAACCGGACACAACCATTCGGAATCCGTTGATGGCGATTGAGTGATTGTTTTGTGCACACAATAAAGATCTAGAATTACAGTAATCTAGCACAGAAAAAATAAACGCACAAACGACGAGTTTACAATATAGCTTCATCAATGAAAGATCTAATCTGATACAGTTTGCGGAGAGACAGAAAAGCCTTTTTACATGAACTAAAAATGTGAACATTAAACGAAAGAACGAAGTAAAAAAGACATCCAAACCCTTCACAGAAGTAGCTGGAGTAACAGCATGGTCACACAAATTAACTAAAGAGCTAACACATTTATCGGATATTTCATTTCTTTTATGGATTGAACTAATACACTTTTGTCACTTCTGGCTTTAATTAATTATTATTAGATTGATAATGGTTAATAGTTATTAACCAAAACGTTTCCAGAAATATATTTTATTTGTTCATAAATTCGGGATTTTTACTGCATTATGAATAACACTGAAATTGGTGTTTTTACAACTCTATTTAAAAATTGTCCATATTGGTGTTACTAAAATAAAACAACAATTAAGATAATAATAACTGATATATAGTAACATTTATCATATCTTGCATTAAAATTGCTATATATCTCGACTCTCACCCACTAAATATAATTATTTCAAAGTATATCAAAATCAAAGATGATATAAGGTAATATAATCTTTGATAAAAATACAGCAGATACACAAATTTTGGAACATTTTAAATCAAAATAATTAGGGATTAAATTACAATAATTCATAATCTAACTCTATCATTATTTTTGGCCTTGCAAATAACGCTAGGAATTAAAAGCATAATTTCTCTAATTCACCAGATAAAGTAATCAAACATTCCGCTTCTGATTCCTTTCCTCTTAGACTCCTTAATCTTTGACCTTTTAATATGTCCAGAGATTATAACAATTTCTCTCTTACTCATAAAACTCTAGAAACTTAATTATATAAGTATTTAATTTAAATTATATTTAAACTATATAAGTATTATTTTAAATTCAAACTATACAATATATCATTCGAATAAAACATCATACGAGAATTTAAACAGGCACAGCTATAATCCCATCGATATGAGAAATCATTCATTCGTTAACAAGAGGTAATATTGAAAAATATTTTTGGATTAATAAGTCAACTAAATATTACAAATGTTTGTGTGTCATAGAAAATTTATGAACATATATGTGTCAATGTAAACATGAAATTCACACATTTACACTAACAGTTTGTGTCCAAGCATTGGACATTTAGGGATAATTTCATCCTACGTCTTAACAAAATTGACGCCAGTGGAGGTGGTATACATCGAAGCGGAAGTAACACCAGTCGGAATTAGGCAAAAAAGACAAGTAATTGTTACTTTATAAACTCGAAGAAAAAAGGGATCGAGGGGGAACTGAAACAATAAATGTGTACAGGCCAAAATCATTAATTTGACACATTACAAAAAAAATTCTTCAAATAAATATCATGAGAGTTCTTAATTTTGATGTTTTATAATATTAAAATATATATTGTAAGATAAGTAAGTACTACCTAGCTATACTTTCGCGGTATTTATCTGTATAATATTCTCAATATACGAGGTATTCATAGAACATTTATACAGATCAAAAATATAATAATCAGAATTAATTTAAGTCTGAAAATTAAAACCGATATTCAAAACGCATTATTTCATTTTATTTATCAAGTTGAAATATTTTTCCCTTACATTTTTAAATATATATTCGTGTATTATTAATAATTACACACAAAAAAAGTATTATTAGTAACATATAAATCACTTTTAAGTAACTTCAATATACATATGTTATAATATTACATTTAAAAATAATTAAATTCATGATAAATAGATAGTCAATTTCAGTTTTAAATAGCGGTGCGCAGAAGAAATTTGTAAATTGATTTAAAATATATATATTTAAAACGTGAAAATTCAATAATAAATCAATTAATGGCTATTTATCAATAATATGTTGATTAAAAGAACACTGCAGAAGCACTTACTAAGGTCAGAAGACAATATTTCATGAATTAATGAGATAAAAATAGCCAATGAAAAATAGTATTTGGGATAAAATGGTGGTACATCTTTTTTAATTATTGCAAAAAATTATTAATATCTTCAGCATTCCTCTCTGATGATAGTTTACTCCTTTTTTTACCTGGAATATTTCGCTATTCTTCTATAATTCAAATAAAATATGTATAGGCAGAGGAACAGGAATAGACATCATGTTAAAATGTTCATTTCATGTACATATAAAGCCATTAAAATGAGTAGTGCTACTGTTTTCTTTTGCACAACGCTTTATGTCTTTAGCGTTAATGTAACAAGAAAACTAAATAGACTACTTACGTTTATTATGTTGTGGTTTCTTTGTCTTATTTAATGAAAATAAATTTTCTGCTGTTCGGAATGGTTGTCATTTAGAATACTAATTCATGTTATAGTCTATGAATACTTACCATATGGTATCCAATACTCGATTTACTTGATGTCTCTATAATAATTAACATTGTTGCGCTATTCCATTCCTAAATTTTAAAATATCATTAAAAATATATATACCGAGCCAACATTTTATTTATCAGATATTCCACAAAGCCTCTTAATACATAGTTGTGTGGATATATTCTTCTGTGCAACGCTTCTATTTTTCATACTAATAATGTTAATTTCAACTGTATTATAATAGATAGGGTGCTTTGCAATTATACCATTCGATTTGCAACAAAGGAGGCCATTTTTGTAAGACTACGAAGATAATAACATTAATTATCACCTACAAGGTAGATTTATAGCGAATTGCCCAAGCTTGCTAGTGGTAGTAAAATACAATCCAATAGATATTTGATAGTCCATTACATTTTAATACTCAATTTATAGGTGTGCCTATTCGATTGATAATCCATCTAATAATATAGTTTTAAACAATAAACGATGTTATAATAAATATCTGATATAGATACTTTGATTGTAGCGTGACTTTATGCGTTGAGCAGAAGAAAATATAGTTTTGATACAAAACATGAATTTCCTGCTCGGATAAACTTTTTTAAACTGTAAAGAGGTATTATTTTGTGTAATTCGTTTGCTGTTAACGAAATGTACTATATAGCCATAAATACATAATTACATTATAATACTAGTGAGATAGATACGTGACGTAGAAGAAAATGTATAACATAATATAGACAGTAACTTATACCTATGATAAATAAATCCAATATCGGAGAGCACACCTTTAAGCTGATACTAATCCAAAACAATTGTAGATATAAAACCACATACCTACCTTTGCACGAATAATACAAACAGTTTAACCATAATCGATTCCCAATTTAACCAAAATAGAAATATGTAGTAAATTACGTAACTATTTTACACAGTTAGTGTAGATATTTATTGATATTGATTATTTCGTAATATCTTGTATTCAACTGCTATAGATTATGATAAATCTTATGATAAAAAATCTTGTGTATGATCTTGACGTGTAAATATTAAACTATATTAATTAACTGTAACACAACCAATATTTACATTTTAAACTGTTAACATTGCTTATTTTTTAAGTATTTGATTCAACAGTGTAAAAGGCATGTTTTTTACAACTTTTACCTTGTCTATAAAAAAGTGAGAACCTATATGTATTTTTTTTAATAGTATGTAAAACACATACTGGTACAACTATCAGGTCTGTAACTTTGATTTAAAATTTCTGGATTATGAATGAAAAGTTGAGGCAAGTAGGAGGGTGGGGTACCACGAACTAAACAAAGACCCCCCCCCCACTCTCGACCAATCACGATCGAGTACGGTTAGCCAATGACAGAACAGGAAGAGTATAAAAGGAATACGCGCGCCTGTTTACATTCATTCTGTTTTCTTGTGAGCTACTGGACGGTCATCTCTCCTCACTATCTCTCGGCTATTTGTTTTCTTACCGTTTGGACGCCAACAACATGACTGCTGACTTTATTATCGAACCTCAGCACCTACCTGTGATACCTTCTATCAAGGTAGGGTCTTATCGATGCGCCAAATCCGGAGATTGCAGCATGCACTTTGTCAACCTGACAACAGAGGAATCCAATTCCAATCTACTGTTCAAGTCTCCGATCTTCACCAGT